>JAVJIF010016609.1:0-97365 GCA_038442645.1 Agave tequilana
GAGTTGTATGAGGAGTTTCAACAGGAGAAGATCCAACAGATGAAGGTTTAGGAGAAGGTGCGGGAATGGTGTCATATGACTGATATGAGACCTAAGGTGGTTAACCAGTACTTCATCTGGTTTGCCCATCTCTTAAAGTATGTGCCGGAGAAATTCTCCAGTTTGACACCCTTGGAGTGATCAGGATTGGCCATAGTGACAGGATAATGCTACCTGAATTCTGTATTTCAAAAATTATTTGATAATGTCAGAATTTAGTTTATATTGGTAGCTTTTAAATTAGGTTTACAGAATAAAATAATATATAGTCTTTCTTTAATTATGTGTCAAATAATTCAAGGAAGATATAACAAGATGTAGACTTGTCCTTTTAATTTTCCTAATTCGAAATTATAACAACAATAATTTCTAAAAGGTTATTCCAATAAATTTTTGAAATACACTAATAAGAATTAATTAATAATTGACTTACAAGAATAAATAATCCTTTGAACAAATAGCATAAAATTAGACAATTTTAAATTAGACATTTTTATTGCAAGAAACAGTTAATTAAACTGATGCATGCATGTAAAATCTTGCAAAAGAGTTTATAATATATTATTTATTTATTTTTAAAAATAAGACAAGATTTAAATAATTTAAATTATCTTGTATAATATATATATATATATATATATATTTAAATAAGACAAGATTTTATATTTGTACACGAAAATTAATAAGATTTTTAAAGAAAAATAAATAAATAAAGTTTTGTAATGGAAAGGATTTTGGCCTTGTAATGATAATACAAATAGATTTGTAATGAATAAACTTATTAAGATTTTTTCAGGATCTTATATTGAAAGATTTGGCCTTGTAATAATTAATACAAATAGATTTTGCTTTGCAAATAATTGAAAAAATTAGAATTAAGAGATCTTACAAGAAGATAAGAGTTTACAACAGTTTAGTAAGATCAATTGCAATAATTTTGTAATGAAATAGTTTTATAAAAACTTTAAGGATAAAAGAAAATTTAAAACACGATCCTTTTAACTACTTTGGTAAGAATTTGTAAAGTATAAATTGTAAGAAATCAAAATTTTCCCTTTTAAGAATTTTTCTTTTTTGTTTTAATAATTATCTTTACTTACAGGGAAATTTTTTTTTACTTGCACGAAAAATTATCTATTGCATGAAAATTATCAATTATCTATTGCATGAAAATTAAAAATTATCTATTGTATGAAAATTATCAATTGCATGAAACAGACATTAATTATATTGCATGAAATAATTTGATAAGATCTTTCTTTTAGATTGTAGTAAATTTAATTAGATTAAAACATGCAACAAATATAAATCCTTAAAGTTAATAAACTACTTGTCTTAAGCATGCAATTGAAATACAGAATCAAAAGAAAACAAAAAGCTGATCTGGTGTGACGTAGTCGTGTAGACGTATTGCCCTAAAAGAAAGATTGACAGTCCCTCATTCGGACCTTGAAATTGACCTCCTCTCCTAGCGGTAAAAACTCCCCCGGTAGTACACCAGCACCAACTCAGGACGATGAGTCAGGCCTCTGCTCAGGTGGAGGTTGTTGCCCGTAAGTGAAAAACAATATTGAGAAAGCACCAATTCCGATAGCAAGAACACAATTTTATGTAAGAAATTTGTGGGAGAAAGAGGGTAGAGCAATTCTGTTTCATGTAAAAGATACGTGCAGAGATAGGGTATTTATAACCCTCTGCAGATCTTTCAATTTGTAACAGCCCGAGAGAATCTGTGATCATGCGCGAGTGGTTGCAATGTGCAGATCCGATTCTCTTGAACGGGTTCAACTCTACCCGAAAAATCTCAACAGAATTTTAAAATAAAATAAAAAATAAAAACCAACAAAATGTAGCAGGTCCAACAAGCCCCTGAATCGAACTGCATTCGTGTTCGCAGGTCGTGGGCGTGCGCCACCCGCACCCGCACTCGGCCCGATTCGGCGCGCTGCGCGTGGGATGTGGCCCATGGCCCAAAACTCATAACAATAGATATGAGAGAAGTTGGTATATATACTATCTAATCTTCCATCACCTATCCAATGTGGGGACTAAACTCTAAGACAAATAAGGAGGAAACTCAAGTTTTCCCTCCAACTCAAAACACATCCAACACTGGAGCCATTCATTAATATAATACTTCCAATATATATTCAAGTAATTTGATTGCTCTGTGAACTTTACTCCTATTCTTATTACATTACAATGTTTAGATTAGTTTTCATATTTAGTGTATCACATAGCCGAGAATTGGATTCCGAATTTAATATAATATATAGGTCATGTTGAAGGAGAAAAAAAGTGCTCCTTCTAGTCTTTTTGTAGTAATAATACTATGATATCTTCCTTGCTTCATGTAAATATTACTTTAAACCAACCGTTCAACCAGTATTATTTGGTCTAATTGTGCTGGGTTCTTCTGTATCCATATTTTTTCACTCTGACAAACTACATACTGATGTGCCACTGTTCTCCCTCTAGCTGTACCAAACGTAACAGGTATTACATATAAACCATGGGATTTTTCTCTTTACCAAACAACCGTTTTGCTTCTGCTGCATCTACACATTCTTAGTGCTCGAAAAGTTTCTCTAATTTATCTACTATTCAACAACTGTCCTGAATCATGACAAGTTGTGTTTAATAATCAGTATATGATTTTTAAACACTTATACTGACATTAGCTTGGTAGATGGTTTTTAAACCACAGCATTTCAAAGCGAAAAGTTAATTCATCTGCTTTTTACCAAGCTATAATATTTTTTCTGTAGCGTGTATTGGCACCCTACACTTTCTCCTCAAACAAGACCACTAATTATGCAAATATTCCTATCTTAACATGAAGCTTGGAAGGGAAAGTTGCTCTGATAACAGGCGTGCTTCTGGCATTGGTGAAAGCATTGCTCGGCTCTTCCAAAGGCATGGAGCAAAGGTTTGCATTGCTGATGTACAAGATGAGCTTGGTCACAGCGTATGTGAGTCTCTTGGTGGTGAATCCTATGCCTGCTTCATCCACTGCGATGTTACAGTTGAAGATGACGTCCGCAATGCTGTTGACTTCACCGCCATCAAGTTTGGCACTGTAGATGTTATGGTCAACAATGCTGGAATCACTGGCAACAAGGTGATTGACATCAGAGATGTCGACTTCAATGAATTCAAGAAGGTACATGATGTGAATGTGAATGGCACGTTCCTTGGGATGAAACATGCAGCGCGTGTAATGATCCCACGGGTAAGGGCTCCGTAATCTCTATGGCCAGTGTATCGAGCCTTACTGGTGGGTTGGGCCCGCATGGTTACACTAGTTCCAAGCACGCCGTGGTGGGGCTTACCAAGAATGTGGCTGCTGAGTTGGGGAAGCATGGGATTCGCGTGAACTGCGTCTCCCCTTATGCAATCCCCACGAAGCTCTCTATGCCGTATTTGCCAGAGGGCGAGAGAACAGAAGAGGCGGTGAAGGGGTTCTTAGCCTTTGTTGGCAGCAATGCAAACTTGAAGGGTGTGGACGCGATGCCAGAGGATGTAGCAGAGGCTGTGCTCTTCTTGGCGAGCGACGAAGCCAAGTACATCAGTGCTCTCAAACCTGGTGGTTGATGGGGGATTCACTAGTGTCAACCACTCACTCAAGGCCTTTGAGTGAAAGATTACATATCTGTCTCATTGTGTTTCAATGTAATAATGTATTCAACATTGTGTGAAAGGCAACCAGACACTTTATTTGTGGTACATGATGAAAATTTTCTGATATTAATCAGGAATTTAGACAATCATTTAACGTGGCATCTATGATGCTCTCTGGTTATAGTTATGTGATGTCATGTTTTTATCTCAGAATAATGTGACAGGTTCTTTTTAGCTCAAACACCATGTTTATTGGATTGAAACACATAATTCATTCAACTATTGGTTTTCATGAGGTGGCCTTTGGTATCCAAGGGAAGCTTGTTAACTCTTCAACACTAGAAATTTTACAACTTCAAAGCAATCCTCAAGAAACCTTTCATAACATTAATCAACTCAAGTAGTTCACTCGAGTAAAGGTTTGCAATTTGGCCCCTTAACAGTTATCATGTTTGGTTCAAAAGTAAGATCAACTGGGCCTAACTTAATGGTAATAGATGGGACTTAGTTTATAGAAGATCCCAGATACAAGATTGAAATGTGGCAACGGAGCATTATGATCAATAACAAGACACTTCACTAAATTTGTAGCTTGCACTAAGAACGATATTATTATATTCATGTGCACACAATAGACAATTTTTTTTTTCCTGGTGTATAACCATCCAATTTTAATCCCAGACCGGCAATGGTTCCTACCAGAAATTGGATGAAAAATTTAAATAACTCGTAACAAATGGACTTATATGCAAAAGTCATCCCGACACTCACTCATCAACAACCTTCCGTTTAGAGCTATTTGGTACAGAAGCTCAAAATGAAAATCTAACAGGAAATTTTTTTTCAATTGAAAACCATGATGGGCCCGTAGTGGGCCAGGCTCAGTTTGCAGCCATCACAGCCTGTTTGGTTGCCAAATAAAAATCCCAAGAAAATAAAGTTGCTTCGAATTGTTTTACCATCAGTGCACTTACTGCCTAAAAGGAAACAATCAAATCACAACCCATTTTGAACCGAAAGAACTACTGAGAATGGCTGTTGGCAAGTCTTGCCAACCAAAAAAAAGACAATCAGATTTTGAGAGATAACCCTGGGCAATGAAACGCAAAAGAAATGAAAAAATAATGAAATATATCAGATTTCAAGAGGTCTCTGAGGGGAGAAGGAAAGAGACTATAGAGAGGTTTTTCACCAACCACATCACACATTTTTCCAAGACAAACAAACACATTTCAATTGGAAATGTAAGGGGCACCGACAAATTGGTTTACCTCAGGCCAATTCCCGCCAAACAAACAGGCCCAAAGTCTCATTTGATTTGCAGTTTGCAAATATTAAACTTAGTTAGCACACTAAAAATATATCTCGACTATTAACTTTTCGACCAACCAATACCTCCTCTTCTTTTTCTTTCTCAGGAGAGTCCCAAGAGAGAGAATCTCGGTCACTCCTCCAGCGGAGCTGCGGAGTGGATTATCAAGGAAAGGAAAGTAGAGTGAAAATCTCTTAAAAAGAACTCTGGACTGTACTACAAAAAAATCATATATGATAATTAAACAGTAAATACACTTGCAATCAGCAACTTTATTTAATTTTCCAAACTAAACCAGCTCCAAACTTTAAAAAACGAAGTGGGGTGGTCTCCCTAAAATTTCTCTCAGGGATTCATGAGGGGAGCAATCCTTTTTCATTGGGTGGGTGGGTGGGTGGTTTTTTTTTGCGGGGAGTGGGTGGGTGGTTGGGGTTGTGGGGTTGGGTTGGTGGGGGGGGGGGCGGGGGGGGGGGGGGGGTGTGTTGGGCGTGGGGAGCGCGGCCTTCATCACAGAGCATGGTCGTCTTTGGTAGGGCCCCAAAAGAGACAAATGTAGTAGGTTCTGCTTTTTTATAATTCAGGTAGCAGTGGGCCCACACCGCAGAGCCCAGGACATGGAAGAATGGGCCGACCAGAAAACACGGGTTCGGGCTGGTTCCAGCCTCCGGGCCACCATTGAAATTTTTACAGAAAAGGGCCTCATTTTCTTCTATTTAGCAATCTTAGTTTGTGCTAAAAGAATTAGTTACACAGACGGGTGGTTTGAATGCCACTGGTAGTTGTGGAGAACTATGGTTTGGGTTATGAAAAGTCCCAAATTCGAGACCAGATTAAAACCTTTGTTCCATAAAAAGAAAGACATAAGTGATTTATACTACGATGTCAGTGGTTTAGAACACTACTGATATGTCGCCACCTGACTCTGCGATAAAGAAGTTAGATTAGGACATGAAAGATACTAGATTCAAGATCATACCATAAAGACCTCGATTGCAATAAAAAGTTTTATTGGGGTATAGAAAGTCTTAAAGATCGAGTTGAGATTTTATTCAAGAGAGTGAACTGTAGAAGGTCCCAGAGACTAAGATCACTGTTTTAGAGAGTATAAGAGGAGGATTTGCAAACCGAAGATTCAAATGCAATGGGGAAAATTAAGTAAAAATTAATGAAAAATGACGTCCTGCTATGGATCTGCAATTAAGAATTAGAAGAAGGTCCTCTTCGTGAAATTTCCTTCTATCTCGTACTATTGTGGCTTGCCAGTATCAATAATTTCTGGGTAATTCTGCATCTCTGAGACACCCTGTCCCCACAAGGAAGATGCTTTTTGATACATGCAACAGTGATGCCTGGCAGTGCCTTTCTTTCTTGGGTAACACAAAAACAAATAATTTGGTGTTGATGGCATGCTTAGAGCCAAAGCCAATACATTATTTATTAATTCAATGGTTTTCAGCTGCATCTGCAATCCAAATTTGTGTCATCTCTATGATCCTGCCAACCAACCTGAAAGCTAAAAAGCCTGATAAGGAAAGTGATACTCACTGATTGATGTTCAGTAAAATCTTTGTACATGCCTACTCAACAAACAGAGCAACATGTTTGGATAGATAGCGGATATGATTCCAAACTTCATCCAAAACTCAGACATAATCAAATTGGGCTTTTAGAATCAGATCAACTTAAATTTTAGATCTCAATGACTGGCTTGGCTTTAGATTAATTAATATTCAACTGCTTGAGCTTAACAACCAAATTCCAAAAGAGAGGAGCAAAGTAGTTACACATTCTCAAGTAGCCTGAGTCAGCAAAGGACCACAATTAACAAAAACTAATACTCACAAAGTATAATGAACATATTATATATGTACTTCAATCAAAAACCCAAATGCAAATAGCATCATCATCATCATCATACAACTCTAAAAAAAAAAAAAGAAAGAAAGAAAGAAAGAAATCAAATAAAAGAACAAAAGGAACTCCTCCACTCATCATCCTACTTGTTTCTTCCCTCTTATAAAACTGGTGTATACCTGGCCCCTTGAGCTGGCAGCAAGCATATCAGACTTGTCCAGCTTTGCAAGCCATGATTTCTACCACCAACAACACTAATAACATCATATGGGTGGCTGACCTACCACCCTGCCCTACTGGAAAAGCGATGGGGATTACGATCCCACAATGAAAAAGAAATAAAGGCAAAAAAGAAAAAAAAAATAAAAGGAAAAAAGATAAAAAATAAAAGGAAAAAGCCCACAAAAACAAAAGGGCTCTGGAGTGTAGACTCAGCTCTTAGGTCTGCCTCCACTCAACAAGCTAAAGGAGCCAACCAACAAACAAATAGGACCAGGAGCATCCTTTTCTCCCGCATAACCAGACTTCGCATATTAACAACCTTTTTCAGTGTCTCATTAGCTTGGAACGATCTCCACTATCTGTTGCTTGTCGCGTTCAATATAAGACCACCAATAAAGTCCCACTTATGCAGCTTCTATCTACCAAACAAATCAGAATATTTGGTCAGCACATCTTAATATCATATAAGACATTATTCTACTAAGCAACTCCAACATGATTAGGTTTTGCATTGAGAAATTGATAAGAATTGGTGTCATTATATCGCACTAAAGATATAAAAGACCTTCTAACTGAAGGGCCAAGCAAATCCAATGTATAGAAGTAGGTTTCGCATTGATAAAATGGTTTAGACTTGGTGTTTAAGAGCTCGTGAATGTTGTTCATCAGAAGTTTGGATGACTACGAACCATTATGAGCAACTAAAGTTTGCACATTATTCTTGGTTATAGATAAAATTAAGTTGCTAGGAAAGTAAGTCACCTTTGGTCTGTATTGGCTAGGCTGATAATGAAGCAAGTGCATCTCCGGCATTCCTCACAAGGAGTTCCACATTCCTCAGATCACGAAGGTGTTGTAGAATTTCTTGAAGAAGATCCATCCCCTTGTCTCCTTTCTTTAAGGATCTGATACAGTGCTTGAGAAATTCCCTGTCTGCCTCGAGAGCTTGTAGTCTCTCGTATACATTATCCACCTCCTCAGCAATTGCAAGCCTCTTGTGATCATCAATTGCAGACTTCGAAACAGATCGTGGAGAACCATTTGTTATCTCATAGTTTGGACTCGTTCCATCTTCACTCTCCATACCAATGGCAGCATCAAATAGAGGAAGAAGCCTCTTTCCTCCACTCACCGCAGCCCTTGGTTTGTGATGGAGCTTTCCATTGGCATCCAAATTGTGTTCTAAACCATTAACCAAACCATCATTTACATTATCAACATAAGATTCGTAATCCCCACTGAAGCCATGGCCATTTTCATCTGAAAAATGTTGATGCCCCATATTTTTCAACTCATCATCGTCCATGGAAAATAATTTCTCCTCCAGTGCCTTGAGTTGCTCTAATATGGACAGCCTCTCTTCCTCAAATCAGCCAAGGATTCATCAAGCGTAATCAGATGCTTGGTTGCCTCATGATCTGCGCCAGAGCTTAAAACATCATCTATGGAAGTATTTTGGTTGCTCTCATTGTGGTTGTAGTGACAATCTTCTCCTTCATGAGACTCAAATGAAAGATCATCACTGTCGCCAGCACTTGACGAGGCAGAAGAGGTTCCACTGCCATTGCCATTGATCTTGCTCCTCTCTGCTACCTTTCTTCTCTCCTTTGCCTCGTAAATTAGTACCTTCTTCCGATAGACCTCCAACTCCTTCTCTAGTTCTTGCTTCTCCTTTTCCCTCTTCAGCATGAGCTCATTCAGAAGCTGCAAGGCTTCCTGATCATATTCTGATTGCTCTTCCATCATCCTCTGGTACTGCAATGCTTCCATCTGCATTGCTGCCTTCTCTTCCTGCAGCCTAGTGATCATCGCCATGGTTTGGTTTGTGGCTATTGCTGAAGCGCTCCTCTCTTCTTCCAGTTCTGCATACAATGCACTTAGTGCCTTGCGTTCTGCTCTCAGAGCAGCTTTAAGATGATCGTCGGTTGGTAGCTCATTTCCATCAGTTTCACTAGCAACACTTCCATCCAAGGACTCTGTCCAGATTCCCTCCTCTCAAACAGAAACCTCTTGTGTAAAGCATGAAGACCATCAACAGAAGTAGGCATCTCGGGCACTCTCTCATCTTCAACCTCATTGAGTTCAGTGCATATAGAAAGCTCATTAACACTTCTTGCAACAGTTTCCTCCGCCGGTTCAGCTTCAGTCACTGTGAATTCAAGTACATGAAACTCTAATATGGAACTAAGTTGAAGTGACATGAAATTTGATTTAAATTGATCAGATGGTTACCTTGTTCTTTATCAATTATCACATTGGAGCTTGCCAAGCATTGCTCATCTGCGCAAGCTGGCTGAGGAAATGCTAGTTCACTAACTTGAGGCAGATCGATCTGCTCATGGTCGCAGATCTCACTGCCTATTGATATTTCACAGTTAACCTCAGCATCCATCCCTTTGCTATCCTCTTCAGAAGCTGTATTTATCAATCAAAGAACTAGCATTAACAAGTGAACCCAAAAAAAAAAAAACCCAACATTTCACAAATATTAAACAACAAATTACCTTGAAATTCACCGAAACCCTCTGCATGTTCTCTTTCAACTCGCACATCCAATTCTTGTTCCAAAATTGAAATCAATTGAGTAGTTCCACGTTGATGATCAGCTGAAGAGCACTCTTCCTCAACAACATCAACCACTGGGAGATTCTGAGGCTTGTTAATTTCCGCAGCCGAAAGCAGAGCCACCTTCTCCTCTTCCTCCTCCGAAACAGTTCCAATGTCCAGAGCCCTATCCTCATCCTCCACGAGATTGTACCCAACATAATCTCTATCCTCCTCCTCCTCATCGTCACCTCCTCGAGGATTCTCAACTGAATTCATGTTGCTCTTGATCAATGTCAAAGAATCAATCAATTCAACAGGAACCAATCTCTCCTCTTCCTCAACCAACAAGCCATTCTCCACTCTCATCGGAGTAAGCAGCTCCAACGATTCATCACAAGCATCACAATTTTCAACAACAAAGCTCTCTCCTTTCTCTTGTTCTCCAATTTCATCCACCAAATTATCATTATCGTGATCACATCAGCATCATCAGATCTCTCCTCATCCAATTTCCCTTTCTGGGCATACTCCAAAACCCCCAAGACGACGGCTTGAGCACCAAATACGGCGAATAGAACCCGCTCTCCAAGATCACATCGCAGCACGAGCACCTCAAATCCTTCTCCCCATCCTCGCTCCTCTTCATCCACGACAGCACGGCCACGGCCCGATCATCCGACGGCCGCGACGCCGCGCAGTCCTCGCACATGTCGCTGGCCTCCGCCAGGTTCCGGTGGTTGGAGCAGTACCCAAGCTTGGAGACCTCGGCGGCGTGCGCATCGCAGACGAGATCGCTGAAGGATCTGCGGCGGCCGAAGACGTGGTCGACACGGGAGCAGAAGACGCATGGGGGCTTCAGGCCGAAGACGGCGGCGAAGCGGGCGATGAGGTAGGAGAACAGGCCGTTGAAGAGGAGAGCGGCGATCAGGGTCCATTCGAGGAGAGTGTAGATGAGGATGATGGCGATTTTGGGAGTTTTGTTTCTGTGCAGCACGGTGGCAAACTTGTTGGCAGCCATAGTTTTGTTTGTTTCTAGATTGGAAAGAAATTAAGAAATTTTGTGTGCTATGTACAGAGAAATGGGCATAGAGTCATACAGAGAGAGATGATGGTGTTTTTAATGGGGATGGGAGAGGGTGAGGAGAGAGAAGGGAAAGTATGCCGAGAGAGACCAAGAAATTTTCCTTTCTTTTTTTTTTTTTTTTTTCTGGTTGGCTTGAAGAGGAATGATCAAGTAAAGAGGATGGGAAGGGGAAGAAGAAAAGGAAGGGGGGTTTGGTTGGCTAAGTAGGGGATTAGGAAAGGTTTAAAGGGGAGGGAGGGAGCGAATTAACTAGGTGGAGAGGGGACTGGCTCGGGTGACGGATCTCACATGTCTTTCGTGTTGTGGGTTGTTCATTACAGTTGAGAAAAGGTCTGAAACAAAAGAAAAAAAATTTAAAACAAGGCTCATCACAAAACACGTTTTCTTTTCTCTCTCCTATTCTAATTGTTCATCAACTGTGATAAACGGCTCACACCACAAAGGATCATTTCGGTTCTCCCGGCGAAAGAGCCAACTCATTGGCCCTTTGAGAAACAGCTGCTACTTTTTTGTTATTTTTCTTTCTTTTTTATCTTAAGAAGGAAGAAAGAAGGGTTACTTCATTTGGAAAGGGAATTCTCCTAAACTTCTCTTGGGAGAATCTATTAGTCTGTATTTTTTGTTTGTTGCCTCTTGATGATTACAGATTTGAAAGATGAAAGAGTGGGATGATGGATGGAATACTTTGTTTCTTTCTAGATGTGAAGAGTGGATTTGCAAGTTAGATTTTGCATCATTCTAGTGAGGATTTTTTTCCTCTATTCCTTTTGAATAATAGTCAGGATTAGCGAGATTTGAATCTAAACTTTTTGTACATTTTAAAGAGACTTTATTATTATGCTACAGTGAGATTCTCGATGATGGCTCACTTCTTTCAAAAACAAAAAAGAGAAAAAGGGAAAGAAAAGCATGAAAATATCAGAACTCACCTAACTTAGTGAATAAATGTGTTGATGATGTTACAAACAAATTGTAGTAGATCGGGAAATTGGATACCAGCAATTTGCTGCCACAAATACAGGACAATTTGCAGCGAACATGCATAAAGTAGCAAGGCGTGAATTGGATAGTTGATGAGCTCAGTGTACAGGTTCCATACCCTGAGAAAAAGAGTTAATCTTACTCACGAACAAGCTGAGATCATCAGAGTAAGAGTTGCTTTTGTTGAGATCGGTTAAAGGAAAGATCAAGTCAATTTGAGTTCTATTAGAACTTTCTTTGCTCGGGTTACAGAAATGAGAATGAAGATTTGGGACAATCAGTGTTCCTCCGCGGGGAAAAAGAAACAGTATGAGAGAAGAACTATGTTTTAAGTACCCGTTTTACTTGTCACATATTATAGAAGAGAAGATTCAGTTGAGAAAACAAGAAACATATGCTCTGCACGTAATATTCTTCATGTCTTTGAATTTTTTTCATGTACAATCTATCCCCGTGCACTTGTGTGTGCTTCTAAACTTTTCAGTGTCAGAGTTTCTTTGTTACCCAACTATCTTTTGGATTTTCAAAGTGTTTTCATTAAAATCTTATTAATGGAACGCGGGGGCTATTATTAGTTCACCATCTACTCTAAAAAATCAAAAAAAAAAAAAAAAAAACTCTTGCACGCATTATTCTTGTATGGCACATGTCTTAAATCTAGCCTGCTTTGAGAAGCGTGGAAATAGATATTATGATGGGAACAAAAAGTACTACAATTTTTTTCTTCACATGAAGAAACTGTCAAAAGCTAGAGAGATTTAGTGAAATTTACTTAGAAAATTCTTATAGTTAAATATCATGCGGAGAGGTTGCTAACAAAAGGCAATGGATTCATCTTCTCAAGAATTAAAAAAAGAAGGAAAACTAATAATTATTAGGGGGACAGCTGGTTTTCTATGTGCTGAGATAAGCTATTTTGTCTAAGCTTTGGGATGAATTTTCCTTTTTTCCTTTTTGCTGGGAGTAGGAATACTGAATCATTTTCTGTTCATTTGATTTGATTTTCCAACTTAAGCTCTTCTTAAATCCTAACCAAAGGAGTTGGTGCTGGTGGCTGGCATGTTATGAACACTGTATCAAACTGTGACTCGACAACAAGATTTTGGATGAATATAGAACATATAATCTCTCTCTACTTGTTTTTCTCTCCACTTGTTGGCCATTTAGTTCTATGTCCCATTCTTCATCTTTCCCCTTTTATGCTGTGTCGATGGTTCAAATCCTCTAATGAGCAACTAAGAAACATAGACAAAGACATGACAGAAATGACACACAAAGCAACATCTCATACATATGCAAACGCATTTTTGTTACAGTACGGTTTCATAATAGAAATGTCGATGTTTTTTTTGCTTCGCAATTTATTAGATGCACTTATTTTGAAATGATACAGTGAGGTAATTTTAATCAACTTCTGGGATTTCAAACTGTATGTTCCCAGTTCATTGCTTTTGATGGTGGCTGCCAAGTATTTATCAGCATTATCCCACAATAGAAATGCCCCTGTTTTTCCCCAAATCGAGGGGAATATTTGTACAGATAATACCTAATGGTGTTTTCTTTTCATAGCATCCAAATCTTTGAACCAGTCGTGTAGTTCGTTTAAAGTTGATTCAAAAAGTTTGCAAACAGTTTCTTGACCAAACAAAAGTTTTGACCTGTGAAGTCTAATACTTAGTTATGCCCCTTGCCCATAATAGAATTCCTGGATTCTGAACTAGTGGCAAACAGTCTAATTTGGAAGGCTACTAGTCTTTTGTTGCAAATAGCTCACTTTCAAGGCAAGTTCTGATGTGGAGCTATGTTTCAAAGTCAAGGATCCAAAGAAAGTATCTAGGATGTTGGAAGTCTGAGACACATGCAGATTAGCACTAACATTAATAATAAATTTTTAAAAGAAACTAATAGCTATAATGACGAATCAAAATTGTGGTTAGAAATCTCAATATGAGCATCAGTCGGCAGTTTTTAGTATCAGAATCGGCAATGTCAAACGTTCGTCACCGATCATTTGTCTCATCGTATCGACAATATCAGTATTATTTTAGTTATATATCATATCAGATCCTTTTTATAATCCCGCTATCGTGCCAAACTATCGATATTGAGCAAAACAGATCAAATCATACTAAAAAGCTGAGCAACAATATTAGACTTTCTTAATCAATATAGATTGGAGGTTTAGGAATTAAATCTAGTAGATAATAAATGTAGATTGATCACAAGTGCCAATATGGGGCTGCCTACAATGTGGGAGCCATACTGGGGATTATAGCCATTCAAAAGCTTTTTACTTTTTGCATCACTTTCAAAAGTTAAAAAGATTCCTCATAGTGGGAGGTCTTGGCTTTTGCCAGACCCCCCCCCAAAATAATAATAATAATAATAATAATAATAATAATAATAATCACACAGTGGGCTGCTCATATGTCAGTTGATTCTCTGCAGTGCAGTTAGAAAACTACCTCAAGTCGCTTCAACTATTCAACTACGTAGTACCTAAATAAGGACAAATTACAAGATATTGACCCATTCTTAGCGCTCTTTTTTTTTTTAGAGTAAAACGAGGGTCACAGAGGCTCTTTACGTTTCATTAATAATTTTTTAGTGAAAACACCATGTCAATATAAGTAAACAGAACATTCTGCAAAAATAAAAAATTACTATGAACTCGAGGAAGAACAACTAAAATAGCACACGAAGAAACAAGTGAGAAGCAATACGGTCACGGTTCCACCCTAACACAAAACAACAAAATACAGGTTGAATTTGTCATACATCTCATGCTACACCTGCAGGCAAAAATCAGGACATCGAGATGTCATCAATAACAGAATGTCTAACTCATCGTCGCGCCCCCACTGCGAAGCTCCTCTGAGTGGCTGTCGGAGACATCATCCTGTTATTAGCGCTCTTCATCTTAAATAATCTAGTTACTATGCAGTTGTTCAGAATTTGTAGGCGAGGGGTTCTAACAAAAAGGCTAATGACAGTTATCAAGAAGATCACCTCTGAAAAATTAACGATTAAGGTCCAAATCACATGTATCAATTACTCATCCTTCTCATATATTTCTGATGTGAAACTTGACGCGGAAAGCGTGCTAGAATTCAGAACAATATTAAAGAAATTCCGTGCGTATGTCTCATTCTGTCAAGGAAAAAAATAATAAGATTTTAACAAAGAAGGTTTGGGTGTGGGCATGCCAACTATTTATGCGGTTTTCTCTGGGATTCTTTGAAGGGATCCAATGAAACAACAGATAGCCGAGAGAAAGAAGAGAGGACCCACAAAAAAAAATGAAATGAATTATTCCAAGTTTGTAATTTAGAAATGTGATCAGAGAAAACAATTCTTTTGAGTTCAGGAAATTTTTAATACATACAGCTGGGCTACATGAGGTCCATTACATGTGTTCAGGTATTAGTTTTTTAGCTTTGTGATTCTCATGTGAATTTAAGAACACGCATATGATTGATCAAATATGGACATGTCCAAGATTTTCTGTGGCAATTAAGAACAATAAAATGAAGTATCCCAATGTATACTGGAAAAAATGGTTCTTCAAATTTGTAAATGGATAAAAAACTAGGCACATTTTTTTCATGTACTTTCCAGAAGCTAGCCCTGCAATATAGAGCTTGATTCAAAGGTCGCAAATTAGGATTCTTTACAGTTATCATATAGATCAAGTAGTTGGTCTTCAGAGTATTAATCAATGGAGCAGATAAAGAAATCCAATTGGGTTATAACATGGATCAGAATTGTCTTGTAGTTTAGTTCTGCCAGTTTTCTGGCACATTCAAACGTGCTTACATTAAAATGTACAAAATTGTTGTGATTTCTAAGAAATACGTGAGCCATTACACACGCGTTTTTATTTACCTACAATATTATTTTTAGTTTTTTTGAGAATAAACAGCGAGGTCAAAAAAAAAAAAAAACGTTGTTTCAATAATAAGTTCTTAACGTAACAACCCAAACAATGAATGGTACAAGGATATAAAATTACATAATTAATTCTTCAAAAAAAAAAACTCAGAGAGACAAAGGACCACCGTAGCTCTAAAAATCCTAACTAAAAATCCTAATGACGCTGGCGTGATACATCAAGGCGTTATCGTGACTCTTCTGATGTTGTAGAGTTCAGACTGACCCGATTAGTCTAACTCATCTCTGACGATTATCGTTCTCCTCTCTCCGTCATCATTGTCCCTCACCCTCATTTAAGAACTTCTCCAGAAGAAGAAACTCCTGTCCTTAGAGGCTCACAGTGCACCTTTTATTTAGCGGGCGTCGAGTCTTGACTAAAGAATTTATCGCCGGTCAAAGCGCTGAAAAAAACCTCATTGACTCAGCTCATCGAATAAACGCGATCTAACTCCTTTTGTCTGACTCCATCTAAGGCATTTCATACCTTCATCATCTTCCACCTGATTCAGTAAGAACTCTTCACTAAATGCCCCTCCATGTACCGCCATGTCCACATTAAAGCTATCTATTTTTCATTGAAAATCGAAAGGGAAAATTTAAAAAATTTGAAGAGAAAATTACAAGTATTCTCCTCTTGAGATTCTGGGGAAGTGTACCGGTAATAATCTGGTCAGCGCGCGACCATTTTGTCCATTTGACCACGCGAGCAATCGAGTCTGGAGAATTCTTTCTTTCTTAGTTTCGAAATTTCCTTCAGTGTGAAATATTTAGAGTATTAGCACCCTGAGATTATCCTTAAATGATGAGAGAAATATATTTCTGAATTCTTAGAAGCTAGAGAATGATTCTCTTGTTTAGCCAAAAATTCCAGCCAAGAGCTCTCTCCTCTTTTTTTTCCTCCCATTTGGCCCACCTACTAATGAGCTATTTATAGGCCTCATAGGGGTAACCATCCCTTAAAAATCAGCAAATGCTAAAAATAGCCTTGCAATAGTCTCGCATGCGAGGCTAAAATGGGCTCTGCGTGAGCCTAGAATGCTTTATGCAAAGCTACATAGGCTCTGTGCGAGCCTATGGCAGCCGTTTTGACTTAATTGTCTTCACTTAATGTAGGATGTAGTGGGCGGGTGTAACACCCGCCTACTTAAAATGACATTAATCCCACTAAAGTAGGAGGGGTTAGCCCACTAAAGTAGTGGGGATTTTAAATCGTCAATTAATGACCTGGAGCTTTGTATGTAGCAAAGCTAACCTGTGGAAAGGCTAAGTGCATTTTAACTCTTGGCGAAGCTAAGAGTTTAGCCCTAGGCAGAGCTAAGCTTCAAGTGGAGCTAAACTTTAAGCGAAGCTAGAGTTAGCTTCAGGCAACACTATAAGTTAGCTCTCAATAGAGCTTTCTAAACTTCAGGCGAAGGTAGAGTTAGCTTCAAGAGAAGTTATAAGTTAGCTCTCAGCAGAGCTATGCCAAGCTTCAGGCGAAGGTAAAAGTTAGCTCTTAATGAAGCTATGTCAAGTTTCTGGTGGAGTTATGTCTTAGATCTCAACAGAACTTTCTAAGCTTTAGGCAAAAATAGGCAATGGTAGCATATTGGGCGAAATTAGCCCTTTGGCTTAGGCGGAACTTAGCCTCTTAAGCAAATGCCTAGGCTGTTCAAAGGCGATACTTGACCTAGTCTCTGATTAATTAGATCAATAGGGTTTAAGTGACTGCTTTATCCATTAGAAATGGGTATGAGCTGGATAACAAGGGAACTGATCGTCAGCTTGTCTGCGACTTGTCTTTTGAGAGTGTCGATAAGTTCGACATCGTTGAGACGAATTGAAGAGTCATCTGGGAGTTCATCTTTTGGAAGTGTCAACACCATATAGGAATAAGTCTGACTCAGTATAGCCATACGAGCAATGAGTGTAGTCTTCCGAGCCAAGAGTGCAGACACTCTCATGATGGGCACTGCCAGTATCACTCTCAACTATAGTTCCAATAGCATCGGTGCTCAACAAGAGCCCCTTCTTAAAACCCTTAGACCCGCTAGATATCCCCTTAGGGTTAGTCACTGGCTCGCTATCTTCTTGTCCATTATAGTAAGAAGATTTGGAGTCAAATTCGGTTCGGCATCAACCCGACCAGACTCTGCTGCGTCCATGACCAAAGCAAAATTCAAATTCAATATCAACTTCAAATTCAAAATGACCCCATCGTCCCTCGGCCCATCTAATGGCCCAACTGACTTGACCCCTTCTAGTACAATTGGCAACGGGTTAGAGTCACCCGCTGAAGTCTCAGACTAAGAAATTAAATTAGGACCAATGGGTTCTTGCTTTTGAATCCCATTCCCCTCTTCTTGGGTCGGCCGATAATACCCCTCCCCTCCAATAACATCCCTGCCCAATTGCTATATAGTCTTGCACCTGGATAGATCTGCTACCCCCTCCACCAGCATCCATCTCTTTAATTTTATTCGGTTGCGGGTCTGACCTCGAGGCATACTCGCTACCTGAAATCTCTGGCCCAACTCCCAAATCAAAACAATTATCCTCTTCTCGGGTCTAGATCGAATTCGCGACCAGATCAAGCCCGGAACTCGTCCCCCAATAGGATTCAAATTCAAATTTGATAACGGGCACCTCCAACTCTGAACTCTCCCTGCATCGAGCCCCGCGCCCCTCAGACGTCCCCCTTAGCACTGACACGCCGCCACCCTCTAACATGTTGTTGTCGATACACTCGCTATCTCCGACTTCGCTGCCATTCCCATCTCCGGCGAACACCTATTCAGCTATGGTGTTGTCCTCGATACAAGCCTGAAACCCATCGTCCCTCTCCCCTTGCTGACCGTCGATGGTCGTCTCCCCATCACCGGGAACTCAAAAGAACTTGACAAGTCCGATATCCCCCTCTATGCGCCACTGGCACCTGAGTTGATCGCCTCCGCATAAGTCAGCTTCAACCTAATGATCTTCTCCTCCTCAACCGAGTCCATTTGAGCCTCAACCCTTACCGTCGAGAAGCTCGCCGATCTGCACCTTCGAAAGAGAACTCTGAATAATCAAGTCATCCTGTACCCCACCGTCGATGGACCTCACCACAGTCCCAGTCAAGCCAAGCGCTGTCGACGTGGTCTTCTCCACCTCTGCATTCCCTCTTAGCTCAGCCCAAAATGGGCATCCTCTCGCCCGGTACCAGCCGCCCGCAGTTGAGCATACATGTCCCTAGGGCAAGCTGCCATCCAATGACCGGCGAGGCCACAGTGGTGGCAAGAGGAGCTTCATAAGCTCGAAACTGCTCTACCAGAGAAGCTCTGATGTAGTAACGACCCTGGCCCTTGCCTCACTCTCTCTCATCGTCCTCCCCCTCTGACCGTCCTCTGATGTAGGAGACCAAAGAATAAGGCAAGACAAACAGTAGGCCAAAATGTTGACAGCCTTCTTTTGGACTGTCGTCATGCATTTCCCGAAAGTAAGGGTCTGTCAGTTTTCCTCTTGGCTGTCGACAACACCCTTCAGCTGTCGAAACCCTATTACGTAGTAGCGTATCTGAATTTGCTTAGGATTCTATTTGGAGTTCCAAATTTGGATTCCAATAGATTTTTAACTTTTTATTTTGAATTTTTTCTTTATTTTGAATTTAGTTTTCGTAGATAGAATAAGACTATTGTAAGCATATAAATAGGCCTTTTATATTCTCTATTTTTATCATCCAACTTTGATTAATACAATTGAGTTTTTACTCTCAAATTACTCATGAATTCGAGTTTGTTCTCTTTGGCTCGTGAATTCAGGTCGTTTGCTCGTAGATTCGAGTGATTATTCCCTACTTGAAGGCCTCTTTAGGATTTATCAGCACTAGTATGATATCTAGCCCGCGTCATTCACCTTCATCACTTCTCTGTCTGCGTCAATTGATATCAGAGCTTTGGCAAACTTTCTGACGATGGCCAGAGACGGCGATGAACCACCAAGCCTCTCCACCATAGTAGGCATTTTTGAAGGAGATTTCAACAACATTAAGTCATTTTTAGATCGTATGTGTGATGCCCGACCCCGCGGGTACGGAGACGTCACTGCGACGTATATACGCAAGTCAGAAATACCCTCACGTATATACGCTAAGCATCAATATGGGCAAGAATCAGAGTGCGGAAGCACAGTGGTAATATACATTCCAATAGAAAAGTATAAATACATGGTTACCACAGAGAGTGATACAACATTTCAGGAATATTACATCACCAGAAAATACTAAAATACAATACATGAAGAGATATACAAAAGTTGAGAGGTGATCACCAGTAGCAAGAGGGCCTCGGGAGCTAAATAGGAGAGGAACTGGGAGGAAGAGCCACGACAAGGTCCAAGCTTCTACTGTACTCCGATCGTCACAGAAGGATCCGCTGCGCACTCAGATCAGCCACAGCAAGGCCACCAAGGTCCGGTCTCTAGGATCTGAACATGAGAATCCATGCAACCCTGCGAGTACATATGACAAAGCCAAGTGGCGTGCATATCAGGTACATGTGTATAAGAAAGGTGTATCGTAAACATAAGCACATATGAACATGAAATGTGACAGTAAGTAAAATAACTATAGGGAAATCAGTTATACAAACCCATATTATCGATCCGTGAGATTAATACGTCGAAGGAATAATCCAAATAAGGAAACCCTCATATATATTCCCTATACCTCACGTCACTGTAATCTGAGTTTATATAACCTGACTTTGCCTACACAATAACATAATAATGAAACAGTATGGAAGCAATCAAGTAATCCCACAAGATAGCATAGTATAATTAGTGAACAACATAGATCAAGAGTATAGCTAGCCAGATATCGGGAGCATATTATTATGTTATTAAGACTCATCTGATTTGTATACATCGTTATGTGTCCCATTCCACATACCTCAGCATACAGACCGGAGAGTAAGTTATTGAAAACTGAAGGAGATCGACAAACCATGCTTAGAATAGGTCCCGTACATACCCGGGACAACGGTCAAGGAGTATTCGGTACTGAGTCGGAACATACCGCTAGGTATCAGGACTTATTGTACGCCCGAACAGGAATAGGATGTCACTGCTCCCATAGGAATAGGCCCAGGGGCTTATGGCACAACCGGCAGGCAGGGGAGTAGGGGTGCTAGTACACCCCACGGAAGCGCCTGGTGGCCTCCGGGTCGAATTCAAGTATATGCCACACGACACTATAAGACCATCATAAACATGGAGACTATATCGGTGCTCATCAGTTCCCCCATCCCAGTGTAAGTTGTCTAATTATTATAATTGTTCAGTGATAATGTTCATAGGGCGTTCACAGTAATCCTATATTCATGATTATCCAATTACGGGGATTAACAGGAGTATAGTATCAGGAGTCTCCCTTTTTCAAGGGTTCAAGTATACAGGAGTTCAGGAGCACAGGAGTTTAGGAATACCATAATAATATAACAATCATGCTAAGTCCCATAAAAGTGATAATCATGAATATACAAAGAAATACAGGTGTCCGGTATAATAGTATCCAGTCAGGTGTCACAATATCGGGTCAAATGTACTAGTACCAGGTGATAGCATGTCAAGTGAGTAATAGCATGTCAATTATCAAGTATCATATATCAGGTGTTAAGTGATAACATGTCAAGTACCGGTGTCAGATATTAAGTGTCGAGTATCGGATGTCAAATATAACATGTCAAGCGTCGGTGCCAGATATCAAGTGTCAAATATAACATGATACAGGAGAATAGCATAGTTAAACATTTCAAACTCTTGACAATCAGAATAATAATTTAGTCTATAATTTAGCTATGCGAAGCCGAGCGAAGCGGGAGCAGATCTAGGCATACCTAGTATAATACCAGCTTAATGAGTCATAATAACGGTCGACAAATATTCATAAAATATGTTATTTTTAGAAAATCACTCGCATAACATATATCAACTCGTATAACAATGCATCATGTATTAAAAAGCAGGATAATAATTATTAGGCATGTAACGATAGTAATAAAGTAAGAAATGTACTCGTCTAACACCGGAGCGAAATACGAGTAATATCTGGGAAATCCACGAACACCACGTGCAAGCCAACAATCCAAATATATATATATATATAATAATAATAATAGAATATATATATATATTTTTGAGAGAATAAGGAAGGAAAGAGTGAGGATTAGTTAGAGGGAGAGAAAAAGAGTTTTGTAGGAATTGTTAAAAAAGAAAAGAAAAAGGAAAAGTGGAAAAAAAAGGGAAATAAAGAAATAAAGAAATAAATTAGAGGGGTATAATGGAAAATATAGAGAGTTAAATAGGGGGTTAAAGAGGAGGGTAAAAATGGAAAGAAGAAAAAGGAAAGAAAATAAAAGAAAGAAAGAAAGAAAGAAGAAAGAAGAAAAGAAAGAAAAGGAGGGAGAGAGCGGAGAGAGTGGCCGGCCGGCAGCCGGCCATCGCCGACGGAGGGGGGTGGCACCGGGGGTGGTGCGGTTTGGGTGGGTGGAGTTGGAGTTGTTGGGGTTCTTGTTTGGTGGTGTTGGGGTTGTGGGGAGTTAGAGGAGGAGGAGGAGGTGATGTTGGGGTGGTTGGAGTGGTGGAATTGGTGGAGATGGTGGTGAATTTTGGAGAAGAAGAAGATGGTGTTGTGATGGGTTGGTTGAAATTGAAGAGGAAGGAGTGGTGTTTGGGAGTGATGGAAGTGGAGAAGGAAGTGGGGAGGTGGGGTGTGTGGCCAGCGACTAGGGGCGGCGGCGGCTCCGGTGGTGGAGGCGACGGTGATGAGGAGTTGGGTGATGGTGTTTGGTGGGAGATGAAAACGAAGAAGTTGAAGAAGGAAATAGGGAAGAAGGAAAGATATTATAAAGAGAAGAAGGAGAGGAAGAGTATGGATGAGAAGGGGGGATGGGGGTGCTGCCGCTGCTACAGGCACAGGGGATGGGCGGCCATCGTTGCAGGGTATGGGGGGAAGTAAGGGGGAAGAAAAGAAAGAAAAAAAAAAAAGGAAAAAATAAAGGAAAGTAAAAAATAATAAATAAATATATTAATAAATAATTAAATTAATAAAATATTTTGAGAGTATAAAATAGAGGAGTGGAGAGGGAAAAAGCAAGAAAAGAAAAGAACGGTAAATATTATTATTTTAATAGGGTAAAATTTGACTATTCCAGAAACGTTCTGAAAAATTTTCAAAAATAGTAAAAATTATTTTAAGATGCTTGATGAAATCGGATTAGATAAATTCAATTTAGTTTTTAAATTAAAAATTTTAAAATTTTCAGCGATACTTGTCGACACCAGAATCGGTCAAATTTTGATAAATTTATAAAAATCCCAAAAAAATATATTTAGATAGAAAATGAAACTCTAAGAAGTAATGTAAAAGTTGTTTCTAAAAATTTAACTCTGTTTGAAAATTAAAAATTAAGGAATTGGTCAGCGATGCCGATCGACACCGGTTTTGAAGATTTTGAAAAAATAATTTTGAAAATTTTTAGAAAATCATGAAAAATTTAAAATATTAGAAAACAGTATTTGAAACTGAAATCAATCAAATCAGACTACCAGAAAGGTCAAATCAGGCGGTCTGCTAGTATCGTGTTCCCAGTGTAAATCACCACCTAGAGGGAGGGTGAATAGGTGATGAGCTAATCAATGGTCAATAATGCGGAATTAAAACTTATATGGTGCAAACTAAAACTATTTAAACTAAACACCAAGTATAACACAAGAGTGTAACCGAATTCCCCGTGAAGGGCTCTGGACTAACTCCTCAAGATTCCTCTAAATAAGAGTTGAGGTGCCGCGTTGGCTCTCTTGGTTGAAAACTAGTGTTAGCAAACACACCCCAAGCATATAACAATATGAGCAAACAATATATCAAGCATATAAAGATAAAGACAATAATAGCTTGCAAGATATAAACAAGTAAGAGACAAAGAGAGAGCAATCGGAAACACGGGAGATTTGTTTCGAGGTTCGAGCACACTTGCTCTACGTCCCCGCCTTCACACTTGAAGGATTTCCACTAGAATCGATCCCACCGGATCACTCGGTGCCGCAACACCTACAAGGCGAGTTCACACTTGAACTCCTTGGACTCTCTAGTCCCATACACACCGCAAGCCCACAAGCTCGCCGAGGCCGCACCTCAAACACCGAGTCCTCACTAGAACCCGAAACACCGCGAACACACTTGTCTGCCTCCTCAAAGTACAAGAAAGAAGTCTTTGGTGATCACAACACTTTGATCACCTAAAAACAATCTCACAAGAACACTCCTATAGGATGAATATATCAATGGGTTGCTCAAGTGTTTGTGAGAAAAACAAGGATTGAATTTGTGGAAGAAAACTCAAGAAAATCACTTTGAAACACTCTTGATAAAACTCCCCTTTTGATTGGAAATATTTTCTCTCTAAACAAGTAGGAAAACCTCTAAATGGAGTTGGAAAAACTAGCTCAAAAACCACTTCAAAATCTTGTAGAAAACAGCCCCCAAAAGCCCCAATTTATAGAGTTAGAAAAACTAGCCGTTGGAGCCAGGTTGGCCTGACGGTCGACCGCCCGGTCGACCGCCAACGGTCAGATTTCTGACCGTTGGAGCAGCGGTCGACCGGCCGATCGACCGAGACCCTGGAACAGAGAGCAGATCTCTCTGCCGGTCGACTGGCCCGGTCGACCGGGGCTTTCCATAGAGCAGAGCTCTCTGGCGTTCGACCGTTCCGGTCGACCGGGCCCCCCAACAAAGGCTGGCGTGCCGTCGGTCGACCGACTCGGTCGACCGACTTCAAGCTTCGGTCGACCGGCTCGGCCGACCAGCTGAAGCCAGGACAGGAATTCTGTGATTAAAAGCTTGGTTATTTTTGACTCAAATAAAATCCCATAAAATTACCAAAAATCTACAAAAATAGTTTCAGTATTAAACTTTGATATACAAACATGTCTGAGCAAAATCAAGACATGTTACAAACAATTTGAACTATTTTTGTAACTTAAAAAATTGGTTCAAAATAAAAAACTGTATTTTTCCAAATTGGTTTTTCCAAAACTTCTCCAAATACAAAAATAAGATATTTTAAACACTTTGAAAGCATAGGGTGTATGGATATGATCCACTACACAAACATGGTGAAATATCTATATTTTTGACATTAAGCTCTAAATTTGATTTTGGTTAAATACATGTAACTTTGAATACCAAAAATCAAAACGGTATTTTTCAAAAAGAAAACTCTTTTATATTTTTTCAAAATAAAAATTCTTTTATGAAAAAACTTATCTAAATCAAGAGTGTGTGTGTGTAAGATATACTTGAGCAATCCACCAACTATTCTATCATTTACATTTTATCTAAAACAAAATCTTATAAAAACAAACCTAGACTCAAATCTTGATCTTGAAGTCTTCACTTGAAGTCTTCTCATCTTCTTGACTTGGTCCAAACACGATCCATAGATCTAGACTCCTCTTGAGTACTTGATATCGTCTTGATGCACAAGCTCTTGAATCAAACCGTGTTAGCTCTAAAACTTGACTTTAAATCCTTTGTTGAAGCTACACACCTACTAAGATCTTGATCACAAATCTGAAACTAAATAAGCACAAAATCATTAGTACCATAACTACATGAGTTGATCATCATCAAAACTAGAGTGATAGGCCTTTGGGCCAACAATCTCCCCCTTTTTGATGATGACAAAACTTATGGAGTTATATATGCATGGATTAAAGTAAAGCTTCAAGGAAGCTCCCCCTTAACTCATGCATAACAATAAACAATAAGATATGACAATGAAGCACATAAACTACCTAAACATGTATGCAAAAATATGGAGATAAAACATGCATAAACAAGCATTAAACACAACAAATTCTTTTTCTCCTATTTGCAAAATAAAACATATACGCATAAACATAAATCCTTCTCCCCCTTTATGAATAAAGTAAGGAAAACATGCATATATATACCAAATACTTCTCCCCCTTTTTGTCAATCATCAACAATGGGGTTAAAGTAAAAAAACAAAATTATTCTCCCCCTTTTTGTTCGAAACAAGGAATCAATAAAGGGGTAAACTTAAATCAATTAATAAAGTATATATGCGATATATATTCATGAAGAGGAAGACGCAAAGTTAACTTCCCTACATATATGCATTACATGAAGAAGGGATGACAAGCCCTAATTCACATAACACATAATATGCAATGCATAAGAGAAGATGTGAAGCTTTCCCTACACACGTGTATCGCATAAAGAAGAGTTGTCAAGCTCCTCAATATAAGATACACTCAACATGAATATATATGTAGAAGAGATGTTAAGCTCCCCTTGCATATAGGCAATATAAATCAAAACATTTTTTTAATTTTCTCATTAAAAAAATTTTGAATTTTTTCTTAATAAAACAAATTTTGAGAATTATTAGAAAATCAAATCATATAGACAAAATTTTTAAGATACCAATTGTAGTCAAATTTTAAGATGCCAATACCAATTGTAAATAAACATTACAAATTTTGAATTTTAATCAAAAATAAAATCATATTGATACCAATTGAAAATTATTGTATATTTTTTATATCAATAAAAGTATCAATTTTAAAACTAATGCATAAGCTTATTAAACAATCAATTGAGATACCAATTGAAAATAAGAATTTGAATCAAGCTTAGAATAAACAAACTTTGTGCTTTAAACATATAAACCTATTTTAAATGAAGCACAAATAAATCATATATATGTACGAAAATGAAAGTACCAATAGAAATTGATATTATTTGAAATGAAGCATACATATATAGGAAACAAAATATGAGTATATACAAAATGAAAATACCAATTGAGATCAAGTATATAACTCATAACCTACCGCCCTTTATATGCACAAGTTAAAAGATTTTCAATAGAGCTTACAAGGCATACTCGCCCATCCATCCACCCATAAAGGTGTTGGAAGGGGTTTTCGAAAATAGGTGTTTGAAAATATTTTAGCATTGAAAATCACTACCAAATGAAGATTACTTAACTAGTTAAAATAATTTTTGAAAAACTAGTTAAAGATCCTTCAAAACATGAAATCAAATCATATGTTTTTCATGAATCATACCAAATACACAAGAGTTGACACTCAAAATTGATAAAGCTCATAAAGATGTTCATGAAACAAGGTCATGACAAAACAAATAAAGTGTGAGTGTTCAAAAATTATGTAATTAGCATTTTCATGATAGTAATCAATAAAGCTCGAAACAAATATCATTTTATCAAACAAATCATGAAAATTCATTTTTCATATAAAGATGAAAATCATAAAAATTCATTTTTCATCTTAAAAACAAACTTCTAGGTATATGTATGATTTATCCAATCCTAACAATATGTATACATATCCCAAACATAAAAAGAGTCCATAATGTAAATTGCATGAAGGCAAATGACTCATGAGGTATACATATATATTTATTAGATTTGAATACACAATACATATACATGAAGTAAAACATGAAAATTGACAAAACAAGTATAAATGAGAGAATCATCAAAACTAGGCTATACATGTACATATAGTGAGTACAAATGAACAATGAAGTGCAAACATATATGAATCAATTTGTTGCTCACTACTTGTACATATATATATATATCCAAGTTTTAATAAAAACTACATTTAAACTAGTATTTATCACATGAAGCACAAAAACATGAACATGTTAAAAATATCATATATGAACAAGCATGTAAATAAACTAGGAGTTTAGAGATAGTTACCAAACCACAGAACTATACTCCAAATCTCCAAAACATGGTGGTTGTCCCACCAAACCTCCTTGATAGCGGTGCATCAAATATGTGTCCATCATATCCATGTGCATCCACCATCAAGGCACCATTCCTCTCACATTTTGTGAGAGCCCGCACCTACATCAAATACACAAGGTGGGAATTTTGGTACCCATTTTCTTTTGGGTCCTTGAGGGTTAGCTTTGTAAGGAACCCAAACATTTTTCTTATTAGCAAAATTTAAAACATTTATCTTATCATAACAAAATTTTACTAAATGGCCTTTGCGACCACAATGTGTACATTTGTACACTCTAAGATGCATATGTGTATGATTATGATCGTGGCGTGCAAAATGTGCATATGCATGATGTGGGTATTGTGCATGAACATGTGAAGCTTGTTTCTTTGAAAATAAAGACTCCAACTTCTTACGATTAAATGCACATGTGCTCAAAGTTGAGCTCAAACAATTAATTTTATTTTCAAAAAATTAGCTTCAATTTTATCAATGGTTGTGGCATGAAGAGCATGATCAATAGTCTTTTTCTTTTTAGAAACATTAATTTTTTCTTTTTCAACAATTTTTCTTTTTAAAGAAGCGTTTTCATGCTGATTGGTAGTCAAAAGTGCATTTTTATCATCATATTTACCATCACATTTTCATATTTATTCATTTAATTCTGCACATTTATTAATAATTTGTAATTTATTGTGTGCAGGCCTCGAATTATTATGTTTATAATAAATAAAGCCTAATGAAGCCCAAAAGCCCATATTTGAAGCCCAAGAGTCAAAGTGCAAATATCAGATTGTCAAAGTGCAAATATACAAGGGCTAAAGTTGCAATTATTAAACTTGAGGGAAGGATAGAATTCTACCCAACCCTAAACTCTTGCAGGATGAGCATAAAAGCCAAAGATGAGAAGGAAATTCGTTTAAAAGAGATTGGGAGAATACAAAATCTAGATAACTTGATTTCCAAGTTATATCCATATCCCAATATTTAGAGCCAGGATCGAACTTCTAGAAGCAGGCGCCCAGATGGACGGACCAGGAGAGGCCACGCGCCAAAGCGCGTGGCCAGAAGCCACTAAAGTGCCGCGTTTCCGCAGCGTTTCCGCGGCAAAGTTGATGAGTCAGAATCCCAGATTTCGTGGGCAAGTTCATCCAGGACTCCTCGGCCTTCTGCACCTATAAATATCCCCTGCAATGCAATGTACAGAGTGTCCAGCGTCCAGCAAAGGGCCAAAGTTCAGATTTTTAGGGTTTCTTCTAGGTTTTCTTTTCTTTTTGTAATTTTTATGTAAGTGAGGGAGATGGCTTTGTTGAGGGTGACACCGACAGATGATTCTCTTCTCTTCCATTGTAATCAATAAAAAGGTAATTTTTATTTTGTTCTTATGTCGTTGCTTTTCTTTGTTTTCTCTTTCTTTTCTACTGTGTTTCTTTTTGTTGATCTTTGACGAGCACGCGAGCGTTTACCGAACCACAAGTATACCGAAGATTAGTAGGTTCCAACGATATTCCATGGCGATGTTCTCCTCCTCGAGGCGTATCAACTCATGCTTGCCCAAGGCTTGATGACCTAATGCGACAACGGACTGAGTTCGATCCCAAGGTTTATACGTTCAATGCCTCCGAAATAAGGTAGAAAGTGTTAGGTTTCGCATATTTTCTCCAACCAAGGTTAGTTTTCTATTCTTTTCTTTTCTTTTATTTTTTTTGTAGATCAAATCCACACCTCTCCAATATTCTTTCCCACAACTCATTGTAAATACCACTTTTCTTTGTAAATACCATCGTGACTAACAAATTAACTAAAAAGATAAATTTTTAGAGAAACTTGCTTAACGCTTCTATCGCAGTCCCTCCTTGAGGATCACGACCCGCATAGCCCTGCTACCGCGGATTAGAACTGATTCCTCGCACGATCTATTCTTAATCTAATATTCTAATTTTTGTGTGCAGGAAAAATCAGTCAACAAATTGGCGCCGTTGCCGGGGAGGGACGGTAAGTTTATCTCTAAAACAAAAATTTAATTTTTAACTAATTCTTTATTCTTTTCTGTTTGCAGGTTTGGAGAACAGGAAACAGAAACAGAGCAGCAGCAAGGACATACAGCAACCCAGTGCCTCTGCCCTCGAAGGCAGAGCACGAGGGCCTGCAAGTTTGCCGCGGAAACGCGGCCAGAGCCGCGGATCCGCGGCAAGTGCAGTGAACTACTAATTCAGTTTTTTTGCAGATTGCTGAAATTTGAGATTACTGCTTACTGCTCTATTCTGTTTTGTTCTGTGATATACCTGTAAATTGCTAATAATTCAACAGTAAATCATTGGTTGTTAAAAATAAAAAGTGATTAGACGTTTGCATATTAGGCACGTGTCTTTTCAATTATTCTTTTTACTGTTGAAGAGTGCTGGAGAAGCAAGGTACGTACGCATTGCATGTAGAATAGGATTCATCTCTTGGTTGATTTTCTGCTTTGAGTGATTCTTATTTATTTATCTTGTACACTTGCACTAATTCATCTTAAGGGTATAACCCATTAACAAGATAAGGTGGGGATTTCATCACCCTTCCTTAGCCCAAAAATCATATCCCGAGCACTCACTAACCCAAGCCTAACTTAAAAATTAGTAGACGTTGGCCCTAGGGACATCTCGGACTCAATTAGGAGATTATCCTAAGGGGGAACAGTGCTGGAAGTTGACTCTTGCCAAATCAGTGTCTAGGAAGGGGATTGAGGGCCGAAAGCCCGAAGTGTGGTGGTTATTTAATTAAGGAACGTCTTTGACGGAAAACCTCCCACCACTCTTGCCCTGACCTGGCTGATTAACTTGTGGTCAAAGTCTGCACCCTACCTCCCGTGGACAGTCTAATCAGTTAGGAGTCGTCTAGGTCTAGGTCTACCCTAACTTAGGTTAGAAATTTTTCTTCTTTGTTTGTTTTCTTTTTGTTTTGTTTGTGATTGTGTGATATGGCCTATAACAACAATTTTTTCAATTTTAATGAGGATCCATATTACACACCAACCTCTTATTCGGATATTACCAACCCGGCATATCATAACTTTGACCAACCTAGTGTGCCAGATTGGTCTTATCCGAATCATTACATGCCCCAGTCCCAATACTATGAACAAGATTGGAATAATCATCACTACTCTTCACAGAGTCAATGGGGATTCAATACCCCTGAGCCATATGGTCAACCACCTGTTCAACCATTATCTTCGTACACGTCTTTTCCCACATCACCAAGGTTTCAGTCCTCCATTGATCTATTCGATGGGTTAGAAGAAAAAGTGGATCAGTTGCAAGATACAATAAATGATCAAATTTCTAGACTTTCAAACATTCTTGAGCATCTTGATAGGAACCAAGAATCATTCTGTTTAGAAGACCTTGATCAAAATTCAATTTCATCACATCAATATGAACTTGCTCAATCCCAATCTTTGGACAAATTGGCTAGTTTTAATTTCAATGAGATTGAATTAGATTATGAATGTGAACCCGATCCCCAACTTTGCGATTCAGTTTCCATCTTCGAATCTATGTTGACTCCAGTATCCTTACCCAATTTGGACCAATTTTCTGAGCCAACATTTATTCCCATACCCATAGATCATGAAATTGAATCACCCATTTTTGATGATCATATTGAACTTGACCAATTGTGCAATTTTGAAAGTCCCATGGAAAAATTGGCAAGTTCCCATTTTTATGAGATTGAAACTAATGAGATATGTGACCTAGATTCCCAAATCTATGATCAAGTTCAAATTCCCGAATCATTATTGACTCCTGTTTTGTTACCCGACTTAGGTAATATTTTAGAGTCAGTTTTGATTCCCACACCTATCATTCCTGAACTTGAATCACCAACATTGAGTCACATTCCATTGTGGGAAAATGATTGTAGACTTGAGTTTCAATTTCTTGACTTGGACCCACTTCTTGATCCTAGCCCGACTCCTGAACCTTTACTTGATTTGAGTTTCTTTCCTGAGTCGGTATTAGATCCTGAACCTATCATTCTTGAGTCCAAGTCAACCATTTTACCAAGTCATATTCTTTTGTTGGACATAGGTATAGACCATGACTCTGTGATGATTTTCCAGGACTGGTCATGTAAAGGGAGTAAGTTTCACGAGAGGATCTTCCATGATCCTATTCATTCTGGGGACTGTAAATATGTAAATAAAAAGAGGTAAATAAAGGTAGGTCCCGTGAACTACCACATTATCTTGTTTGGGCCGCATTTCGTGGACCAATTAGACCACCTCCGGAACCACCACCTTAAGGTAACTTCCGCCTTCCCTTGTTCTGTTTCATGCATATATGCATTCATTCATACATTGAGGACAATGCATGAGATAAGTGTGGGGGTGGGTTTTACTAACATACTAACATAGGTAAAAACTAACAAAAAAAAAAAAAAAAATCTAAAAAAATTTAAAAAAAAAAAAAATGTTATAAAAGGAAATATTTTGACTTATTTTTTGAAAGAAATCTAAGTTAGTTTTAAGGATTAGGAAAATCATGATTAGGATTTCTAAAAACTTGGTCAAAATAAATAAATTGTTTAAATTTTTAGGTATAGGAGGAGAAATTGAATAAATAATTAGTCTTGATTTTTACCTTAATGAAATGTGCATACCAAATGCATATCTAGGATTCTAAGACAAAGACCTTGTGCCTCATAAAAAAAAAGAGAAAAAAAAAGAAAAAAAAATCACCAATTAAGCTGATACATGTGCCTCAAGAAGCATAAGTATTCATGCCTAAAGGTGAGTAAATAAAATAAAGTCCTTAGTTTTGGGGCCTAGTTCACTCGAATTTGAGTCCGCGGGGTGTTTTCTCACCTGGTGCCCTAAAGCCAACCGGTTTGGGAGTCATCGACTTTAAGTTCGTTACATGGGTGGATTAGAAAGCCTAAGAAAACTAAGAAATATAATATATGTATTAACACATCTAATAATCAATTAGTTAGGTATGAGGGCCTCAAGAAGCCTTGATACTTATACGAAAGAAAATTAGATGAGTTATACATGCCAAAAAAAAAAAATAAATAAATAAATAAAATATATATATTAACACATCTAATAGTCAATTAGTTAGGTATGAGGGCCTCAAGAAGCCTTGATACTTACACGAAAGAAAATTAGATGATGTTATAAAAATAATAAAGAGGCATGAGAGTCCAAGTTAAGGAATTCCTAGATTCACAAGGGTGCGTATGACTTTTGGTAACGAAAAAGACTATATTAGAAATTCAATTTTAATCCTTACCTAAAATGAATAACAATTGACTTTATAAAGACTAGGTTTGAAGAATGAATAAAATTGAAGATCCTAAAACTTATAGACTACTTAGTCTCTTCAAATATAATTCAAATATTTTCCTTTTATGGATTTTGTGGGTGCAATCCACTGAAAACCCTCACGAAACAACACTCGTCCTCTAGGGTAACCTAGGGGTTTAACGGCTTGTTGCACGTGCTAAGTGCAATCGTGATTCCTACGAAAGTGAGTTAGGTTAGATTAACTTTTCATTTCTTTTTCTTTTTCTTTGTTTTTACTCGAGGACGAGCAAAAAGATAAGTGTGGGGGTGTGATTGGTAGTCAAAAGTGCATTTTTATCATCATATTTACCATCACATTTTCATATTTATTCATTTAATTCTGCACATTTATTAATAATTTGTAATTTATTGTGTGCAGGCCTCGAATTATTATGTTTATAATAAATAAAGCCTAATGAAGCCCAAAAGCCCATATTTGAAGCCCAAGAGTCAAAGTGCAAATATCAGATTGTCAAAGTGCAAATATACAAGGGCTAAAGTTGCAATTATTAAAGTTGAGGGAAGGATAGAATTCTACCCAACCCTAAACTCTTGCAGGATGAGCATAAAAGCCAAAGATGAGAAGGAAATTCGTTTAAAAGAGATTGGGAGAATACAAAATCTAGATAACTTGATTTCCAAGTTATATCTGTTGGCCCAAAGGCCATTATCCCGGTTATTTAATGATATCAAAACGTATTTAGTTATGTATTTAATAATCTTGTTTAAAAGTATTTCAGGTTCAAGAAACAGATTTTGACGACTCCGCTAAAAGACTCACACTTTTGGAGTTCGCCCAAGATTTGCACTCCCAAGCTAAAGCACATAGGAAGCTTCGGGAATTTGCGTTGAAGAATAGATCAAGAAAAATTGCGTTGAAGAATAGATCAAGAAAAAGATCAAGAATCCAAGATTTGTATTTTGTCTATTTTTGTTTTAGATATTTTGTCAAAACTAAATAGTAGAAGTAGAGATATGGGATATCACACACACACATTTTCTAGAGTGTTTTATGGCTTCAAAAGACTTTCTATTTCCATTTCCAAACTTAGTTTTGAAAAAAACATTTTATGGAAAATCAAGTTTTATCAAAAGATTTTTTATCAAAGTATTTTACCTTGATAGTAGTATGACACATGCTCATACTCTATGATTTTTCAAGACCAAAGTATTTAACCCAAGACCCAAAAACCAAAATCCAAAATTTTCCAGGTCTGTAAATTCTGTTTTTTACAGAATTCACAGTGCCCGGTCGACCGGCAGTCGACCGGCACTCGACCGACATGCACAACTGTGCATGTGCGTATCAGTCGACCGGAAGTCGACCGATACTCGACCGGCCCAAACCCTGTGTTCTCTGGAAATTGTCAGTCGACCGACCCGGTCGACCGGTGAGCCCCAACGGTCGGATTTTTGACCGTTGGCGGTCGACCGGGTCGGTCGACCGGCACTCTGTCAAAAATTCTGACAGACTCAACAGCTATATTTTCTGACTCTTTGACTTTAGGGATTTGTCTCCAACGAATCTCTTGAGCAGTTTTTGACCCCTATAAATAGGTAGTCACTTCAAGTGACATAACTAACAATTTTAAAAAGAATATCAAGAGTTTTTACAAGAGTTTTCAAGATTTCCAAAGTTGAAGTTTAGAAAAGATTTTTCTCTCCAAAGCCAAAATTCCATACACCTTACTTGGAGCCTATTCCTCTACTTCTCTCTTGTTTTGCACTACACAATCCCATACTCTAAGTCTCCTATTTGGTTCTAGGATTGTGCTTAGTGAGCTCTTTTGTAAAGTGATCAAGTGTGATCACTTCCATTGTAATTGAGTGAAGTTGTAGAGGCATCGGCCTCAAGGCGAGCTAGTGTGCTCAAGGTGGTGAAGTGTCATCACGGGAGACGGACAAGTGTTGTCCTTGTATTGTTGATCCGGTGGGATCCTCAATAGTGGAAATCCTTCAAGTGTGAAGGCGGGGACGTAGAGCGTGGCTCGAACCTCGGAAACATATCGGCGTGTTTGCGTTTGCTCAAATTCTTCTAACTCTATCTCTTTTATTACTTGCAATTTTACATTGTCTTTTACTTGCAAGAAATATTGTATTGTGCTAATTGTTTAGAGTTAAATTTTTTAAATTCCGCATTATTGCCATTATCATATAGCCATCACCTATTCACCCCCCTCTAGGTGATTTCAATATCCATATCCCAATATTTAGAGCCAGGATCGAACTTCTAGAAGCAGGCGCCCAGATGGACGGACCAGGAGAGGCCACGCGCCAAAGCGCGTGGCCAGAAGCCACTAAAGTGCCGCGTTTCCACGGCGTTTCCGCGGCAAAGTTGATGAGTCAGAATCCCAGATTTCGTGGGCAAGTTCATCCAGGACTCCTCGGCCTTCTGCACCTATAAATATCCCCTGCAATGCAACGTACAGAGTGTCCAGCGTCCAGCAAAGGGCCAAAGTTCAGATTTTTAGGGTTTCTTCTAGGTTTTCTTTTCTTTTTGTAATTTTTATGTAAGTGAGGGAGATGGCTTTGTTGAGGGTGACACCGACAGATGATTCTCTTCTCTTCCATTGTAATCAATAAAAAGGTAATTTTTATTTTGTTCTTATGTCGTTGCTTTTCTTTGTTTTCTCTTTCTTTTCTACTGTGTTTCTTTTTGTTGATCTTTGACGAGCACGCGAGCGTTTACCGAACCACAAGTATACCGAAGATTAGTAGGTTCCAACGATATTCCATGGCGATGTTCTCCTCCTCGAGGCGTATCAACTCATGCTTGCCCAAGGCTTGATGACCTAATGCGACAACGGACTGAGTTCGATCCCAAGGTTTATACGTTCAATGCCTCCGAAATAAGGTAGAAAGTGTTAGGTTTCGCATATTTTCTCCAACCAAGGTTAGTTTTCTATTCTTTTCTTTTCTTTTATTTTTTTTGTAGATCAAATCCACACCTCTCCAATATTCTTTCCCACAACTCATTGTAAATACCACTTTTCTTTGTAAATACCATCGTGACTAACAAATTAACTAAAAAAGATAAATTTTTAGAGAAACTTGCTTAACGCTTCTATCGCAGTCCCTCCTTGAGGATCACGACCCGCATAGCCCTGCTACCGCGGATTAGAACTGATTCCTCGCACGATCTATTCTTAATCTAATATTCTAATTTTTGTGTGCAGGAAAAATCAGTCACATGCAAAGCAACTTCCTTTTGTTTTTCACCAAAATAATTTTATTTTTCAAATTAGTATTTCCTTCACAAAGATCATTTAATTTAGACATCAAGGAAACATTCTCATTTTTCAAAACTTCATTTTCTTTTTCAATGCATGCAACTTTATTTTTAAAAGAATCATTTTCTTTTAACATGCAATCAAAATTCTTTTCAAATTCTTGTTATCCTTTTTAATCATGTCATATTTTTCAAGTAATTGTTGACAAAAAGATACAAGTTCATTATATGACATATCAACATCCTCTTCTACCTCGGATTCGGTAGTTACCTCAAGGGGGTTATCCCCTTAGACCATGTAGCACACGTTGGAAGCGTCACTTCTAACATCCGAGTCTCTCCCCACATAGTATTGTTCTTGTTCGCCGAGGGAGACGATGGTGTTCCACACTATAAAAGCCGAATCAATGTTAGATACCCTAGATATATATTTATCATTTAGGGTTGATTTTAAAGCATGTAGGGCTTTTGCATTAGCCTCAATATTTTTGCCATTTAAACAATATGAATCTCTAGTAGTGGCAAAATAAATATGAATACCTTGGCCTTTGAGGTATAAAGACATCTTAACCTTCCAAGTTTGGATGTTAAGAATGTCAAAGGTGGGAGGTGTCATGAAGTCCATGGTGTGTATAAACAAATATTGTGATTAGCTATAAAATGAGGATCTTTAATTCTAGGTTATAAGATCCAAATCAAGAGCACTTGGCTCTGATACCAACTGTAAATCACCTAGAGAGGGGTGAATAGGTGATGAGCTAATCTAATGGTCAATAATGCGGAATTAAAACTTATATGGTGCAAACTAAAATTATTTAAACTAAACACCAAGTATAACACAAAAGTATAGCCGAATTCCCCGTGAAGGGCTCTGGGCTAACCCCTCAAGATTCCTCTAAATAAGAGTTAAGGTGCCGCGTTAGCTCTCTTGGTTGAAAACTAGTGTTAGCAAACACACCCCAAGCATATAACAATATGAGCACACAATATATCAAGCATGTAAAGATAAAGACAATAATAGCTTGCAAGATACAAACAAGTAAGAGACAAAGAGAGAGAGCAATCGCAAATACGGGAGATTTGTTTCGAGGTTCGAGCACACTTGCTCTACGTCCCCGCCTTCACACTTGAAGGATTTCCACTAGAATCGATCCTACCGGATCACTCGGTGCCGCAACACCTACAAGGCGAGTTCACACTTGAACTCCTTGGACTCTCTAGTCCCATACACACCGCAAGCCCACAAGCTCGCCGAGGCCGCACCTCAAACACCGAGTCCTCACTAGAACCTGAAACACCGCGAACACACTTGTCCGCCTCCTCAAAGTACAAGAAAGAAGTCTTTGGTGATCACAACACTTTGATCACCTAAAAACAATCTCACAAGAACACTCCTATAGGATGAATATATCAATGGGTTGCTCAAGTGTTTATGAGAAAAACTAGGATGGAATTTGTGAAAGAAAACTCAAGAAAATCACTTTGAAGCACTCTTGATAAAACTCCCCTTTTGATTGGAAATATTTGCTCTCTAAACAAGTGGGAAAACCTCTAAATGGAGTTGGAAAAACTAGCTCAAAAATCACTTCAAAATCTTGTAGAAAATAGCCCCCAAAAGCCCCAATTTATAGAGCTAGAAAAACTAGCCGTTGGAGCCAGGTTGGCCTAACGGTCGACCGCCCGGTCGACCGCAAACGGTCAGATTTCTGACCGTTGGGGCAGCGGTCGACCGACCGGTCAACCGAGACCCTGGAACAGAGAGCAGATCTCTCTGCCGGTCGACCGGCCCGGTCGACCGGGGCTTTCCAGAGAGCAGAGCTCTCTGGCGTTCGACTGTTCCGGTCGACCGGCCCTCCAGTAAAGGCTGGCGTGCACGTCTGTGCACGTCGGTTGACCGACTCGGTCGACCGACTTCAAGCTTCGGTCGACCGGCCCGGTCGACCGGCTGGAGCCAGGACAGGAATTCTGGGATTAAAAACTTGGTTATTTTTGACTCAAATAAAATCTCATAAAATTACCAAAAATTTACAAAAATAGTTTCAGTATTAAACTTTGATATACAAACATGTTTGAGCAAAATCAAGACATGTTACAAAAAATTTGAACTATTTTTATAACTTAGAAAATTTGGTTCAAAACAAAAAACTGTATTTTTCCAAATTGGTTTTTCCAAAACTTCTCCAAATACAAAAACAAGATATTTTAAACACTTTGAAAGTATAGGGTGTATGGATATGATCCACTACACAAACATGGTAAAATATCTATGTTTTTGACATTAAGCTCTAAATTTGGTTTTGGTTAAATACATGTAACTTTGAATACCAAAAACCAAAACGGTATTTTTCAAAAAGAAAACTCTTTTGTATTTTTTCAAAATAAAAATTCTTTTATGAAAAAACTTATCTAAATCAAGAGTGTGTGTGTGTAAGATATACTTGAGCAATCCACCAACTATTATATCCTTTACATTTTATCTAAAACAAAATCTTATAAAAACAAACCTAGACTCAAATCTTGATCTTGAAGTCTTCACTTGAAGTCTTCTCATCTTCTTGACTTTGTCCAAACACGATCCATAGACTAGACTCCTCTTGAGTACTTGATGTGGTCTTGATGCACAAGCTCTTGAATCGAACTGTGTTAGCTCCAAAACTTGACTTTAAATCTTTTATTGAAGCTACACACCTACTAAGATCTTGATCACAAATCTAAAACTAAATAAGCACAAGATCGTTAGTACCATAACTACATGAGTTGATCATCATCAAAACTAGAGTGATAGGCCTTTGGGCCAACACCCAGTCCGGTCAGGGTTGACTCTAAGACTGAGAATCCAGATCTGATATAAAAAAACATAAGCAATCACAACCCGAAAATAAATACTGAAAGAAAATTGAAACAATATGATCGAAAAAATCTGGACACGTATCGGGGTACGTATCCCGGGAACGGGGTGCTACAATCTATCCACCTAAAAAAAATTTCATCCTCGAAATTTCTATAAGGAGGAGATGAACATGGAAGAGATTAGGGTCAATGATGATAATATGATAAAGTGTGAGGGGTAAGGAATACCGACTCAGGACACATATCTGAGTTGGTTGAAGAGATGACAGGAAGAAGCTGAAAGGAAAAAGATAGAAGGGTCTTAGGATCCAAGGAAGAGATTGCACGAAAGGAATAGATAACACGGCACCTGCGATTGGAATGTATATTCAAAACTCATGCTCTCTAGCTGCAAATTAATACATCATTAATCTGCCAACTGGTTGTACTGAGGATGTTAGAGCCTAGGCTCTGATACCACCCTGTGACGCCCTGATCCTGCGGGTACAGAGACGTCACTGCGACGTATATACGCAGGTCAGAAATACTCTTACGTATATACGCTAAGCATCAGTACATGCAAGAATCAGAGTGCAGAAGCACAGTGGTAATATAAATTCTAACAGAAAAGTACAAGTACATGATTATCATAGTGAGTGATACAACATTTCAGGAATATTACATCACCAGAAAATATAAAAGTACAATACATAAAGAGATATACAAAGCTGAGAGGTGCTCACGAGTAGCAAGAAGGCCTCGGGAGCCAAATAGGAGAGGAACTGGGAGGAAGAGCCACGATGAGGTCCAAGCTTCTACTGTATTCCGATCGTCACGAAAGGATTCGCTGCGCACTCTGATCAGCCACAGCAAGGCCACCAAGGTCCGGTCTCTAAGATCTGGACATGAGAATCCATGCAACCCCGCGAGTACATATGATAAAGCCAAGTGGCGTATATATCAGGTACATGTGTACAAGAAAGGTGTATTGTAAATATAAGCACATATGAACATGAAATGAGACAGTAAGTAAAACAACTACAGAGAAATTAGTTATACAAACCCACATTACCGATTCGTGAAATTAGTACGTCGAAGGAATAATCCAAATAAGGAAACCCTCATATATATATATATATATATATATATATATATATATATATATATATATATATATATATATATATATATATATAGAGATATATATATATATATATATATATATATATCTCTATATATATATATATATATATATATATATATATATATATATATATATATATATAGAGAGAGAGAGAGAGAGATAGACTTGTATCCTTTCAAAAGGATTTGATCCCGGATCCTTCCCACTCAAATTCAACCCTCCAACATTCGAATACAAGATCCACTCCGTTGAAGTTGATCTATACTATTTCAAGTATCTATAAACCAAAATCAAGTGTTTTAAATACTTTTTGCCCATCCATCAAGCGACGCAAAATGGACGGCCGAAAGTAGTGAGTTGGTTAGATCTATGTCTTTAGACATACAAATTCTCGATCCGGCCATTTCATTATGATCTAAACATTTAAAAACCCCTATAAACTAATTTTTGTTAGATTTCAAATGTTCTACACCGTTAATCTAACCAACTCACTATTTAGGCCGTCCGTTTTTTCCCTACTTGATGGATGGGCAAAAAGTATTTAAAACACTTGATTTTTGGTTTATAGATACTTGAAATAGTATAGATCAACTTCAACGGAGTGGATCTTGTATTCGAATGTTGGAGGGTTGAATTTGAGTGGGAAGGATCCGGGATCAAATCCTTTTGAAGGGATACAAGTCTCTCTCTCTCTCTCTCTCTCTATATATATATATATATACACACACACACACACACACACACACACACTCTATACCTCACGTCACTGTAATCTGAATTTATATAACCTGACTTTACCTTCACAATAACATAATAATGAAACAGTATGGAAGCAATTAAGTAATCCTACAAGATAGCACAGGTATAAGTGGTGAGCAGTATAGATCAAGAGTATAGCTAGTCAGATATCGGGAGCATATTATTATGTTATTAAGACTCATCTGATTTGTATACGTCGGTATATGTCCCATTCCACATACCTCAGCATGCAGACCGGAGAGTAAGTTATTGGAAACTGATGGAGATTGACAAACCATGCTTAGAATGGGTCCCGTACATACCAGGGACAACGGTCAAGGAGTATCCGGTACTAACATACCGCTAGGTATCGAGACTTATTGTACGCCCGAATAGGAATAGGATGTCACCGCTCCCACAGGAATAGGCCCAGGGGCTTATGGCATAACCGGCAGGCAGGGGAGTGGGGGTGCCAGTACACCCCACGGAAGCGCCTGGTGGTCTCCAGGTCAAATCCAAGTATATGGCCGCGCGACACTATAAGACCATCTGAACATGGAGACTATATCGGTGCTCATTAGTTTTCCCCATCCTAGTGTAAGTTGTCTAATTATTATAATTGTTCAGTGATAATGTCCACAGGGTGTTCACAGTAATCCTATATTCATGGTTATCCAATTACGGGGATCAACAGGAGTATAGTATCAGGAGTTTCTCTTTTTTCAGGGGTTCAAGTATACAGGAGTTCAGAAGCACAGGAGTTTAGGAATACCAAATGTCTATTAATAATATAACAATCATGCCAAGTCCCATAAAAGTGATAATCATGAATATATAAAGAAATACAGGTGTCCGGTATAATAGTATCTAGTCAGGTGTCACAATATCGGGTCAAATGTACTAGTACCAGGTGATAGTATGTCAAGTGAGTAATACCATGTCAATTATCAAGTATCATATCCCAGGTGTCAAGTGATAACATGTAAAGTACCGGTGTCATATATTAAGTGTCGAGTATCGAGTGTTAAATATAACATGTCAAATGCTGGTGCCAGATATCAAGTGTCAAGTATAACATGATACAGGAGAATAGTATAGTTAAACATTTCAAACTCTTGACAATCAGAATAATAATTTAGTCTATAATTTAGCTATGCGAAGCAGAGCGAAGCGGGAGCAGATTTAGGCATACCTAGTATAATACTAGCTTAATGAGTCATAATAACGATCAACAAATATTCATAAAACATGTTATTTTTAGAAAATCACTCGCATAACATATATCAACTCGTATAACAATGCATCATGTATTAAAAAGCAGGATAATAATTATTAGGCATGTAACGATAGTAATAAAGTAAGAAATGTACTCGCCTAATACGGAACGAAATACCGAGTAATATCCGAGAAATCCACGACCACCACATGCAAGCCAACAATCCAAACACACACACACACACATATATATAATAATAGTAATAATAGAATATATATATTTGAGAGAATAAGGGAGGAGAGAGAGGATTAGTTAGAGAGAGAAAAAGAGTTTTATTGAAATTGTTAAAAGAAAAAGAAAAAGAAAAGTGGAAAAAATGGAAAGAAAGAAATAAAGAAATAAATGAGAGGGGCATAATGGAAAATATAGAGAGGTAAATAGGTAGTTAAAGAGGAGGGTAAAAAAGAAAAGAAAGAAATAAAAAAATAAATGAGAGGGGTATAATGAAAAATATAGAGAGGTAAATAGGTAGTTAAAGAGGAGGGAAAAAATGGAAAGAGAAAAAAGGAAAGAAAATAAAAGTAAGAAAGAAAGAAAGAAGAAAGAAGAAAAGAAAGAAAAGGAGGAAGGGAGGGGAGAGGGTGGCCGGCCGGCGGTCGGCCACCGCCGACGAAGGGGGGCGGCGCCGGCTCCGGACTGGAGGTGGTGCAGTTTGGGGGTGGAGTTGGAGTTATTGGGATTGTTGTTTGGTGGTGGTGGTGGTGGTTGTTGTTGTTAGTGGTTGTGGGGAGTTGGAGGAGGAGGAGGAGGTGATGATGGGGTGGTTGGAGTGGTGGAATTGGTGGAGATGGTGGTGAATTTTGGAGAAGAAGAAGATGGTGGTGTGTTAGGTTTGGTTGAAATTGAAGAGGAAGGAGTGGTGTTTGGGGTGATGGAAGTGGAGAAAGAAGTGGGGAGGTGGGGTGTGTGTGACCGGCGGCTAGGGGCGGCGATGACAGCTCTGGTGGTGGAGGCGGCGGTGATGAGGAGTTGGGTGATGGTATTTGGTGGGAGATGAAAATGGAGAAGTTGAAGAAGGAAATAAGGAAGAAAGAAAGATATTATAAAGAGAAGAAGGAGAGGGAGAGTATGGATGAGGAAGGGGGGATGGGGATGCTACTGCAGCTAATGATGCTGCTGCTGCAGGCGCAGGGAATGGGCGACCATCGTTGCAGGGTATAATGGAAGTAAGGGGGAAGAAAAGAAAAGAAAGAAAAAAGAAAAAAGGGAAAAATAAAGGAGAAGATAAGAAATAGTAAAAAAATAATTAAATATATTAATAAATAATTGAATTAATAAAATATTCTGAGACTATAAAGTAGAGGAGTGGAGAGGAAAAAAGTAAGAAAAGAAAAGAACGGTAAATATTATTATTTTAATAGGGTAAAATTCGACTATTCCAGAAATGTTCCGAAAAATTTTTAAAATAGTAAATATTATTTTAAAATGCCTTGTGAAATCGAATTCGATGAATTCAATCTATTTTCAAATTAAAATCCTGAAATCCTCCGGCGATACTGGTCGACACCAGATCGGTCAAATTTTGATAAATTTATAAAAAATCTCAAAAAATACATTTAAATAGAAAATGAATCTCTAAGAAGTAATGTGAAAGCCATTTCTGAAAATTCAATTCCATTTGAAAACTAAAAATTCGGGAATCGGGCAGCGATACCGATCGACACTGGTTTTCAAGATTTTGCAAAAATAATTCTGAAAAATTTCAGAAAATCATGAAAAATATAAAATATTAGAAAATAATATTTGAAACTGTAATCGATCAAATCAGACTACCAGAAAGGTCAAATCGGGCAGTCTGCCGGTATCGGGTTCCCGATTTGGGTCAGGGTTGATTTTAAGACTGAGAATCTAGATCTGATACCAAAACATAAGTAATCACAACCCAAAAACAAATACTGGAAGAAAATTGAAATAATATAATCGAAAAAATCTGGACACGTATCTGGGTACGTATCCTGAGAACTAGGTGCTACAGTATGGCACAAGCCATCGAAAGGATATCTCTCCAGATCGATGATAACAGTCTTGCCGACGGGGGTATAAGTGTTCATCAATCAATCTTTCACCACCTCTACCTCCATCAGTTAACACTCATTCACAACTTCCACCACAACAACTTCCCCTCCAACGACCACCACCACGACAACATCCACGACAGCCATCACCACCCTCAAGACGCCCTCTACGGAATCTTTCGTATGAAGATCTTTCTAACATGGAGGAGTTTCACAACCCTTCTATGCAGAAGAAGACTCCAAATACGAGGCTTATGGCGGAAGAATGGCCTACGGGACAGGCCCACGGCGGATGATCAATCTAAATCCCAAAAGAAGAGGATTTCCTTCTCCGAACCCGGATAGGATAAGATGAGAGACAAGTTCAAACGAGCATCAGATGAAGATCGAAATTTCTTCCTTCAGTAAGAACCTTGAGATTGAATCCTTTTTGAATTGAGTCTATGAAGTTGAAAAGTTCTTTGGCATGGCTTACATCTCCGAAGAAAAGCATCTCAAGTTCGTGGCGTACAAGCTCAAAGGAGGAGGAGCCGCATTGTGGGACTAGTTACAAATCACAAGGGGGCGGCAAGGCAAGCCAGCCGTGATGACATGGAGGCGCATGAAAAAATTCCTACAAGGTAGATTCCTTTCACTGGATTACCAACAAATTCTTTACAATCAATTTGAGTAATGCAGACAAGGCAGAAGACCTGTTGTGGTGTACATAGAAGAGTTCTACCGCCTTACATCACAGTGCGAGCTATCAATGACGGAAAAGCAACAAACTGCAAAGTACGTCAATGGGTTAAGGTATACCATCCAAGAGCGTGTAACCCTCCACGACATGTTCTGTGTTGATGAGGCCTATAACAAGGACATGAAGATAGAGAGACTAAAAGCAGAGCTTTACTTTTCAAGCATCAATTGTCAATCGAAGAGCCCACAAAAGGCGACGTAGTTCAGCCAAGCTCCAAGATGGCTGGTCAACTACTAGTACAACCGACATCCAAGGCTTCTACATCGACATTAATAACAACCCCCACAGTCGCCAAGAGAAAAGAAAATCCTTACTCGAAGCCCGAAATTGACAAGTGTTACAGGTGTGGCGAATCTGGACATAAGTCCAATCAGTGCCCGAAGAGAAGACAAGTCAATATGGCCGACTATGAAGAAAAAGACGATGTGCTAATAGAGACAGAGCCGGAGGATTCTGTTTTCATTGAACAACATGGCAATCTTGTCACTTGTGTTATTTATAAAGTGCTTTGCAGCCAAAAGTTCCCCGATACCATGCAGAGACATCAAATCTTTTATTCAGGGTGTTCGATCAAGGATAAAGTTTGCAATTTTATCATTGCCAATTGAAGCTGTGTGAACGTCGTCTCTAGATCACATCTGGATCACTTGAAGTTAGAGACAAAGTCGCATCATCCCTACGACATTGGGTGGATCAAGAAAGGCCCATGCATCAAGATAACAGATCTATGTTAGGTTCCTTTTTCTATTTGAAAGTTCTATCAAAATTCCGTTGCATGTTATATTATCGAAATGGATAAGTGCTATATTCTTTTGGGGAGACCGTGGCAACATGACGTTAAAGCTAACCACAAAAGAAGAGAGAATATATATGTGTTCACTTGGAAGGACAAAAAAATTACCTTGAGAACAATGCCACTTGCTACAAGATCTACAAAGAAAATGGTGCCTTCACCTATATCTCGACGCAAACAAAGTAATAGGAACTCAAGGGCAAGTTCTTTTGAAGAGGGAGGGACTGATGTTGGAGACCAGAGAACAAATCAAGACAAATAGTAGACCAAAATAACTTGACCTGTCAGTAACCTTCTTTTGGACCGTCGACATGATTTTTCCAAAGTAAGGGTCTGTCAATTTTTTCCTTGGTTGTCGACAACATCCTTCAACTGTCGACCGTCCTCTTACGTAACGGAATATCTGAGTTACTTAGAATTCTGTTTTGGCTTACAAATTTAGATTCCAATAGATTTTTCACTTTCTTTATTTTTGAACTTTTTTTTTTAATTTTGAATTTAGTTTTCATAGATAGAATAAGACTTATTGTATGCCTATAAATTTAAATATGCATTTTGTATTCTCTATTTTTATCATCTAACTTTGATTAATACAATTGAGATTTTACTCTCAAATTACTCGTGGATTCGAGTTTGTTCTATTTGGCTCGTGGATTCGAGTGATTATTCCCTACTTGAAGGCTTTTTCAGGATTTGTCAGCACTAGTACAATATCTAATTCGTGCCATTCGTCTTCATCGCTTCCCTGTCTGTGTCATCCTCCTCCTCCACCCAGAGTCAGAGACGAAGCCCCAACACCCCCTACTCGACACAGTCATCAGAGACATAACTTTGAACAGTTGGGGTGCATGAAGAAAAGGAGGGAAGCTGACAAGATCCCCAAAAGCTCGAGTCCTTACTACAGAAAAATACCCACCACAAAACAAATAGGAGAAACAACAAACAAAGAAGAACCTAAAAAGAGGGAAGAAAAAAAATAAGGCGGGAAAGAAATCTGAGATCAAAACACAAACGAGGAAGTAAAAGCTTGAGGGAGAAGAGCGTGCAGGAGAAAAGGGAAGGGGAAAAGGACATTACCTTCGATATTGATTTCTTTGTAAATACTCATAGATAATTAATAATTTTGTCTTTTTGTACATTAATTTTTTATTATTAAATAGAGTATTTAATTTTGCAATTAAAAACACAGTGAAAAGATAAAAGTTAAAACAAGATGTGACATATCTAAACATTACCTCCTTCTTCGATAAAAATAGTAAAAATTGAAAAGTGATATGATAGTTATAGAATGATGTGCAGGCACCTTCTCTTTTTTTCTGCTTTTTTACTCTTCTTACATACTAACATGTAGGGCCTGTTTGTTTTGCAACATTTGGGAGGAAGATAGAGGAAGAGAGGACTCCCCCCTGTTTGTTTGCTGGAGGAAGAGAGCTTCTTCGTCCTGCTGACGTCCGATCTGACGGAAGAGGAGAATAGTCTCTTCCCCTCAAAATTCACCGGAAGCTCAGGGCGAGCTCACCGATCTAGGCGAGAGAGAGAGAGATAGAATCTGGGGACTTTTTGTTTTTTTTAATAAATTTTTTCCCTTTCTTTCTCTCTTTCCTAAATCAAACAGACTCATAAAGAAGAGGCAAAAACCTCTTCCTCTCTTCAACCGCTATTCCTTTCCTCTCTTTACTCTTCCTCCCTTTTCCGGAAAACAAACAGGCCCATAAGCTATCAAAGAGAGAAGAATATAATGTGGGGGACATCCCAAAAAGATCCTCATAATGGAGAACGAAATCATAAATTAAGAAATGCATAATATCTTGATCACCGTGGTGCATATTAAGTAATGTAATTGATCATGGGAGAACTCACTAAGTTTTTTGATAAATCAATTTGGATAAAAAGTGCATTTTGGAACTTTTTAATACGTATGTATAAGTTTCAAAAACTACCCATTATTATTCGTATTATTTTCTGTTCATAATATATATTTTTTATTTTCTAGGTTGGCTGAAATCAACAAATAAAATTTAGTCGCAGTTTTATTTCCCTGTGCTTTTAATAGTTCCAGTGATAGTTATAATTATTATTTATCGCACCGTCACCGATTTTTCAAGATCATCTTTCCTAGCTCCCGTGCATAGCACGGGTCTGGTAAGGAAGCAAGAGGGAAAAGAAAAAGGAAATGGAAAAAAGAAAAGAAACCAAAGAAAATGAAGAGAAACGAAAGAAAATGAAGCGTTTGTAAAAGCTTTTGCTGAGGATGCGACAGTTCACAATTGAATGGGAATTCCTAAGGAAGCGTGGACTGAAGAATGAAGACAATAATTAGATGCACGAAATTTTGAGGGTCCTCAAAACTACTAATGCTTCCAAACTTGGGCTGAGGCTGTGTTGTGGGCAGGAGACTTCTGTGAGATTTTGAAAAGATTGTTGGATCGGCGAGGTCCCTCTTGTTCTCTCTTTCCCAACCTCTTTGAGATGCCATCGGATGATGATGCTCAGGTTCTCTCTCAAATTCAAAACAATGAGTGGGCCCTTATCTTTCGACATCTCCTCTTCGCAACAAGACTTCAGATTTTGGCAGATCATGTTGGCACTCTTTGACAACATGTATTTCGAGATAGTTTCAGATTAGATTGTTTGGAAAGCGGGATCTTCAGTCACTTTTACTGTCTGTTCACAGTATTCGCTACAGCAATCTCCATAACCCAGCACAAGACTGCACATAACTTGTTGAAGGTGGCATCGCCACTCAAGGTAAAAATCACCACTTGGCTTGCGGTTCGCGTGAGAGGTTACCCACTAGACTTTATCTGCATAAACTTCACATCAGACCCAGACCGTTATAATCATGTATCTTTTGAGGTGTTAACCCGGAATCATCGACTCATCTTTTCCTTTCCTGTGTGACTTCGCTCGGAGAGTGTGGGCTCCTATCGTGAAGAGCTTGGCTCTTCCATCCTGGCTTGCATCTCTCTCTCATATGTGAGAGGATTGGTGAATTTCATGCATCTCTGTAGTGTATCAAAAGATCTGAGACATTCATGTTCAAGCTGTATTCTGGCCCATTTTAGGAGAACGTAACTCAAGAATTTTTCTCCAAAACATCATCTCAGCAACAGAAGTTTCTCAACGGGCTCAATATTTCGCAGATTTATGAAGGAAGCACTTTGTTTTGCTTTGTAACCTTTTTTTTCATATATATTAATTTTATCAGAACTGGACCTTTTTTGGGGGTCCCGTTTAGGGATGGCTAATTGGACGAATCGGGTTGATTCGTCCTCTTAGCTAATGAATCCGTTACGAGACGGGTTGAATCCGTCTCGTAACGAATCCAAACGAGACGAATCAAGAAATCGGGAAACGAATCGGGTCACCCGATTCGTTATCCGGATTCGCCTGGACGGGTCCAACCCGTCTCGGATTTTAATATTATTTTATTTTTGAAAATTTCAAATTTACCCCAGTAGCAATTTTTGCAGTTGTTGAGGATTAAATAAAATAAAATAAATAAAATAGGGGTCTGAAACTAATTTTCCCTGCACACATGTATAATAACATAAGACTTTTTAAAAACAAAAAGAAAGAGGAGGGCTTGGGGAAAATTTTCGCGACCCGATTCGTCTCGTGATCCATCACGGGACGAATCTGACGGGTTGACCCGCAACCAGTCCTGTGCGACCCAAACGGGTCGCACATGGACCCGCCCCATTAGCCATCCCTAGTCCCGTTCTCCTCTCTCAAAAAAATAAATAAATAAATAAATAAAAAAAAGAAAAAACCGAAGGGCTTGAAGGATTAGTAAAGAGAGAGAATTAATTATTCCTCCAAATTTTGAATCTTGTAGAGCCGCTAATGGGAAAGAAAGGTTAGAGTTCCTCCTCTCTTTCTTTAAATTGTATTTTATAACCATGATTCTGGATTTAATTCTACCTTCAAATTTATTTGAAAATGTAGTGCAAGTGATTTCTTATATGCTTTTGGATTATGATCGGCTTTTAGTCCCAGTGAAATCTATGCACTCAAACTGTATGCTGTTTTGCTTGTGAGACTCATCTTTACTGTTCTTAGTTTTTCTTCATCAAGTTGTGTGCGATCTTGTGAGAAATTAGAAATTTTCGACATTGACAAGTAAATGCATAATCTAGCAAAGGCCTACTGATGTAATATATGCATTAGGCTTTTGAACATGATTCTCTTTCAATAAGGCCGCACTCAAGTTTATTCTTTCATGTATGGATCATTATGGAGATTTGAAGTTTACATACTTGTTTGTTGCTTAGCCCTTGGGCTGTATAGCTGCTTGGGCTTTGAAGAATCAGTTAATTATGGGGCTTTATTTTATGGAAATTTATGAGTGTGTTATAAGAAGAATGGTTAGTCATCGTCTATTCATGAATCATGATTAGTTGTTGAGAATTCTGTTCGAAAAAGAGAGGGAGAGGAGAGTGGACCCAACTTTTGCCACACCTTATCGGCTATTTCGGTGATCATTCTTTGCCTAGTACAAGGCATCATGTAAAGTTTCCTAATGATTTGGTACATGTGGATGCACCATCAAGTTTGGACTGCGCACAATGAATTTTGGTAGTCTCCAGTCATAGAGTTTGTTCATCATGAGATATTTCTCTGAGGACTCTGGGACACACCTTAGAGCTCCACCAAACACAGTTTCTTTCATATCAGGGAAAACAAAAAAGTTTAACCAACCAGTTTAATTCTATGCTGACACCTTCTTTTGAGATGCCACATCTTTCCCTTGTTGCCGCCTAACATCCTTGAGTGAGCTTGATCACATTTCACTCTTTAGTGTAGACCAAGGGCCATCCATCTAAAATTTCCCATCTATAGGAAAAATTGAAACATAACTTAGTTCGATTTGTACTAGATGTTATTTTTGCTAACTTTTATTCACAGATAAGCTTAACATGACATGAAGTGAACTAAGAAAGGGTACAGTTAAGCCTGCCCTGGACAACCAAAATCTGGGCGACAGGATACTTGCTTTGTCATTGCTCCATAATCATGGACATAGTCCTGGTCCATATATATATCCTACCATGGTAGGAGTCCATGCCATGACCTCTGCATTGTGCCATTGCATCTGTCTCAGATGTGTTTAGTTCCCTTGTCTGCCTGACCAACACTAACTCAACACTTTCTGATGGGATTGATTTTGATCCTAGAGCTACACAAGTGAATCGGGATTGGAATTTCCTTCACTTGAGATGCAAGAAAAGCCAAGTTGGTAGGGAAACATAGATGTTAACCTCTTGATTACCTTCTACTTTTCCTTTTCTGGAAGGATTATGCTAATTGAGTGAACTCAAATTGCAACTTAGTGACAGGTAGTCTGGGGCAAATCAGACCAGTTTGTGGGTAGTTTGGTTTGGTGAATTCATTTCTTGTCTTTACTGCGATAAAGGTCTCCTCCTTGTTTTTTTATTTGCTGACATCATGGATGATTAAGAGAATTTGATAAACAAGAAGGGCATTTCTATAGAAGGTGATTAATGTGAATCTTTTGTAGCTTTCTAGTGAAATCAGAGAATGTAAAGAAAAGATATGCTGTGGATTAGATTAGGTGTGCTGAACCTGAGCACTTTTAATAAAGAATTATTGGGAAATGGATTTAAAGATGCCTTTTTGGACTTTGCTTACGTTAGGTGCTCAGCCAGATTTTTGGAAGGATTTTGGGTGTTGACAGTATGCACCTGCAGATTTATATTCAGGCTCAGTTTTTGTGGCTGAAACTCAATACAAATTCTTGGAAGAGGGACTTTGGAGACTGCACTAAGTTTCTGAAGACAATCACTAAACAATTTTCACTTTATCTTAATTATTAATTTACAGCAGAGCCTGTCAGGGATAGACCACCCAGATTGTGAAAGTTTTAGGAACAGGACTCGGGATACTACTGGAACATTTACAGTGAAGTTGTGCATAGAGGTGAATGATAAATGATAAAGAAGGTAGATGTCCATTTTTTGCAAGTTCCTTGATGAAGTCTATGCTTCGATAAGACTAATATGTGGCTGATTATCAGGAATAAGTTGATGACAAAAGATAACATGCTAAAAAACAGGATTGATTAAGGTTGAGATGTCTGGTTTCTAATATAGAACCAAGAACTGCAAAACACGTCTCCCTGCAACGTGAATGCAAACTCTTTATGGACTTCTACAGAACATATAAAGGTGGAAGTCCTGATAGTTTATTTGAATTATAGTCTGTATGGGGGAGAAGGAAGGTTAAAAAAACATCACAAAGAAATGCAGGCAAGTTTGTTTTTGTTGTGATAGTGTTTCTGAAAGTGTCATCTTTTACCTAATCTATCATATATTAAATCTTATATGGATATTGGGAAGGTTTTAATCTTATACTAAAGATAGAAGAGTGTTTGGGAAGGAAGGACTACTAGAATTTTGTTGTGCTTTGATGGAAGGAGCCTGGGGGCAGTTTATAACTTGCATTTGGATAGATGAGTTTTCTTGTCAGAGAATAATTAAATTTTTATTTATAAATGTTTAAAGGCAAAATTATTTGAATAAACAGGTTTGGCCCATTGGTTTACCATTAATTTCTTTTTATTTTATGAGTTTTTAAAGGCAAATTGATTTGCGCCAACATTTACATCTCTTGATTTAAGTGTCAATTAATTGAAAAGTTAATTCAATTAAGAATTCCTTTTCTCTTCAATCAGAACTCAAATTTTGTTATCCCCCTCTCTATTTGTTTCTAGGACCTAAAATGAATTCCATTTCTCCAAAATCTTCAACTCTCTATTTCTTATCCAAATCCCTAATATAAAATGATTACAAACTAAAGAAATGTAAAAAAAAAAACATTTTTTTTTAATTGAGATCTATGATCGAATGAAACGAAGATTAGGTTGTGGCAGACAGATGATTAGATGGCCTAAATGTGGAGGAATTTTCTATTTATTTTCCTGGGTTATGGTTGTGAACAATGAATTTTATAGTGTTGGGTTACGTGATGAATGATTTCTCTCTGCAGTGATTTGGTTATGAGTGTTTGCAATATGAAATTTAATAATAATTTTAGATTATTCTGTTTTATGGTTATTTCTTTTCTGAATTTCTATGTAACTCAAATGATATGTGCAATTAATTGTTACAAATTATTTTTATAAGCTATTATCATGCCATCAGTAGATATGATATGAGAGGATTGATCTAACAAGCACAAACACAGGATATGGATAGGACACAATGTAGCAAATCCTTAAAAATTAGGATACGCTGATGCACATGGCTAGAAATTTTGTCTATATGTGTTTATGCATATGACTATATATAATACACATCAAAATCCATAGTGATTAGAAGATGTGTTATTAGAAGTAGAAATAAGCATAAAAATAAAATAAAATCTACTGTTTAAATCTTTAGCTTCTAATCAAGTAACTAAATTAAAAAAAAATTGAAAGTCTAATGCTCAGTAATTCAAGTCTATGAAATCCCTCACATGTTTTCGAGGCATTTAGATTTATTAACAGAGTGACATTCTTATTTTAACATAGTTTCATTCTTATGTTAGAGGATCCTTTTATATGTCTGTTTAGGACCTTAGATAACACATGGCTTCACGGTATTTGATATTGAATTATTAGAATTCTTAGAAAACCCACACTACTTCAAGACAAGTTTTTGGTTCATAAAATTTGGCATAGCTCTAAAGTGTCCAACTCGCAAGTGTCATGCGAGTGTTGGTGTCAGACATGAGACATGGACACAAATCTCAATTTGAAGTGTTCTTGCTTTATAAAATTTTAGTGATGGTTTGTGAGCCTTATCGCGTTTTAGCTTGATGATGACTACTCATTAAGCTACTTATACACTAACAACTCATATTCTATTTTTATTATGTTTTGATTTAGGTCAAAACACTTTGATGGATGTTGAATAGATCAGAGCTCAAATTGCAAAATCATATAAAAGAGGTGGTGTCAAATATGTAGCTCAAACTACTCAATTTATCAAGTCAAATCAATTGGATCTAGAGGATGGGCCAATGATTACTAAATCTATTTAAAATTACTATGCGAGGTAAGAAGAACTAAGGCAATAAATTAATTTGGCACTAGAATGCATATTCATACTTGTGTATATACATTTTGATTTGAATTTATGTATGATTTCCCTCAAGTTTGGTTAAAATGCCTAAAAGTTTTGAAACTGAATTTAAATATTGATATGGGCCTATATGCTTTGATTTTTTGCCTATTAGAATTTATATGAAATAATTATACAAATTATTTCATATTTTTCAATGGCATTTAAATCATGTTTTGTGAGTTTGAAATTTTTGGATTGATCGCTAGAACATGCGGATCTACCCATTGATTGAATTAAAATGTATAGCAGTGTCTGGAGACAATAGATTGACCGCATACATCTAGCAGTCGACCGAAGCTAGCAAGTGGGTTTAGATCCACACGGATCAACCAGCACTTCATCTACCAGAGCTCAGTACTTTCGGGAAGGGGTCGATTGACCGCCACTTCGCCCGCTAATGCCAAAGCGCCACCCCAACTCTCCGTTTGGCTCGAATCGATCGCCAGGTCGACCGCCCCAGTGTAGAATCCAATTTTAGATTTTTCTGCGATCGACCGTTGGGTTAACTTGGTTTTCACAAAATTTGAAATGTAAGGAAACTTTTGAACATGTTTCTCAATTTTTTATTTGGTAAAATCAAAATGAAACCAATGGTAAAGAATCTTTTAATTGTTGCAATTTTTGGATTGCAAACGAGTTGACTGCTGGGTTGAAGTTTCAAATTGGATTTTACTCTTTGATCCAACGGATCGAGCGAAGCATTCTGGAGGTCGATCAGATGTGTGTAGACTCAAATTGTGAGAAAATTTGAACTTCAATTTTTGGGCTGAACTTGTTTTCACCTAACATTATCTTCTCCTACATATAAATATTAGTTTGCTCTATTCTCTTTTTAACTTTTCTAACTTTTGTATTCAAATAAATCACTCAAATAGACCTTGAGCTAAATTCTTTTTACAACCTTATTTTTTTCTATTCTATTCAAAAATTCAAAATAGTGATTATCTTGTGCTTTCAAGTTCTTTGATTGAGAAATTATTTTATATTTTCTATATTTCTCTCTCTCAATCATTTTTAAAATTCACAAAGATTCTAGATCTAAAGTTTTCATCTTGATTTATAATATCAAGTTAAACTTAATCTTGATTTTTCTTACCAATAGAGCCTTAAAGTTGTAATTTTTCTTTGTTATTTGTACTTAAGTAGTTCTCATCTTATTAGAGAGCAAACTCATTTTGTCGTTTCTTGTTGTGAGAAAATTCAACTACTTAGAAAGTGGGTTGGTGCAAAGTCTAGGTTTCTACCAGTAAAGAAAGTCGGCAAAGTTTATGCTTCTACCCGCAAATGAAGTAATTGTAAAAGTTTAGGCTTCTACCCACAAATGAAGCAACCGTAAAGGTCTAGGTTTCTACCAGCAAATAAAGCAATTATAAAAGTTTAGTCTTCTACCCTGATAGAAAACTGTTTGTAAAAGTCTATGCTTCTACTAAGAACGGAAGCAACCAATTGAAAATTGAGTTGAAATCATAGAGAAGAGGCTTCTAAGTAGTGGAGTAGGCCTGTTGGTAGTCGAGCCACTATAAATCACGTGTCGACTCCTCATTGCTCTATTTGTCTTACTCTCTCTCTCTTTTACTTAGTTTATTGCTATTTCTTTGATACTGATTTATTTAATTGTTATAACTATATTGTTTCATCCAATCAAAATTGGTTAGTAGTTTTTTTTAATTCATTACAACTCTATTCACCCCCTTTCTAAGGTTGCCACATTGATTTTCAATTTGTATCAGAGCATTAGTTACTTAATTTATAGGAATAACATCTTAGTGATCCATGACAACTTATAAGAGTGATGAGTTTCTAGAGAGACACTCAAACAATATACCTTTAAATGAAACAAATTATGCTTTTTGGAAGGTTTGTATGAGAATCCGTACTCAATTCATAGATTGGAGAATATGGAGCATGATTGAAGAAGGGTATGAGGCCAACCAAATAGGTGGCAATGCCATTTTTGAATAGAATGAGGAGTTATTGCCAATTTAAATTCTAAAGCTCTTGGTACTTTAATAAATGGTTTGACCTAAGTCAAGTTCTACAAGGTTATGAATATAACTTGTGCAAAAAAATTGTGGGACTATCTTGAAGTTACCCAAGAGGGTACAAGTCAAGTGAAGGAAAGTAAAATTAATATGCTTGCTAAAGATTTTTAAATGTTTTCTATGAAATCTAGTGAAGCTATTGATGAATTTTTTTAATAGGTTTTAGAGAATCACAAATGAGCTTCAAGCATTTGGGAAGGACGTGATGGATGCCGAGATGAACAACAAGGTCTTGAGATCACTTCCCAAGGAATGAAATACTATCATCCATCCTCTTGAGATGGTGCATGAAATCAACACTCCAAAATTTCAAGAGCTCATGGGAATTTTGAAGAATACCAAAATTAAGCTAAAAGCTCAACAACAAAGTGAGAAAGTTGAAGTCTTAAATGAAAGAAGAAAGGAATTAGCTCTAAAAAGCACTCTCGATGATTCCTCATCTGAGGAAAGTGAATCTCAAGATGATGATAAGGAGGATGTTGATCTTGTTACATGAAGACTTTTCAAATTGGGGGAAAAATTCTTCAAGAAGAAATCTCAACAGAAGTCGATCTATAGAAAAGAAAAAACTTCTTTCACCACTTGTTTTGAATGCAACAAACATGGACACTTGAGGAAAGATTGTCCTTTGCTCAAAGAGAAGTACAAGGAGATGATAAAGAAGAAGGCTTTATATATTAATTGGGAGGAATTTGAACCAAGTGACACCGATGAAGAGCAAAATAAAATGGCCAATTTCGGAATGGTGAACAACATATGCTTCATGACTCATGAAGCCGAGGTAATATCGATTCTGAAAAGCCTTTTACTTTAGATGAACTTGAGGATGTTTATATTGAATTGGAAAAAGACTTCAAAAAGTTGAGTAAGAGATATTCTAGTGTCAAGAAAGAGCATGCATGTTATAATTCTAAACTTGATGAGATGCTCGAGCTTAAAGACGGGTACATTGCTAAATTTGACTCTCACAAGTGTATTCTTGAGAAACTAAAACAAGAAAACAGTTGACTCAAAGTGAAAGTGAATGAATTCATTTCTAAGTTAGCTACATCACATGCATCTACAACTCATTTGCATGTGAAATCTGTTGATTCATTCACTCATGTTAGAAATCATACTAAGAAGTATCACAATCATGAATACACAAACTTTAGAAAGCATGATAGATATGATAATTGCAACAATAAATATTAATCCAATATTATTACACATATTGTATGCAACATGAGCATGTTAGTACATTTTGTGATATTAGAAACATTTCTATGTTTATTCTCATTTGATGCGGGTTCCAAAACGTGCTACTAATCTCCAAGGACTCAAGAAAGGGAGTAACTAAAAACATACTAATCTTTCGTAATGTAAGTCTGTGTTCTCTCAAAACACAGAGAGAGATGATACTTTGATAGTGGTTGCTTACGACACTTGACGGGCAATCAATAACTATTTGCATCGATATCAAGGACACAAAGTGAGACGGTCACTTTTGGAGATGATGGAGTTGGTAAGATTATTGATATCGAAAATATCGATAAATCTCTTAAGGCATCCTTGTCCACCTTCTTGGCCCACCCCTCCCCACTATTATTACAACTCTTCTACTATGATCCTCATCCCTATCCTTCGTGCTACTGACCTTTGCCTCTCATGGATAAATTTGATTCAAGTCACATATTACAATACACGTTAAGTTTCCTTATGTCTATTGCTTTGTTTACAACCAAGGATAATGAAAAAAAAAATAGCACGGAATATGTTTCTGTAATGAGACACCTCCCTAGATTTGACGGTGCATATCTTGGGACATGATAGTTATATCCTCTCTACTCCTTTTCAAGTTATTGTCCATATTTTTTTGTATGGCACGAGATAAGTTGTCCTGTTGGACATAACCCTCCATCCCATTTGTTGATGCCCTTTTGTGGTCGTGGTGAGGGCACTTCCCGCTATTACCCTCTTACCGATTATTGAAATGTTTGCTTCCTTCACTATCGTTAAGTGAAATAATGTTGTGCAGTCCCATGCTTTCCTTAGGGACCATCTTTACAAAAGTTGAATTATCAACTTCAAATATTTGATTAATGCTGTGGTTCATTTGGGTCGACCTCTTTTTTGAGCTCTCCTACTATCATATTGGTCTTTGGTCTTTGGTTTGGGCCATGCTCCTCTTTTGAGCTTGAGGGCTGCCTTGGCTAATACTCGGAAGCTTCTTCAGGCCCTTTTGAAATCTTGGCCCCCATTGAGCCATTCAATTAGTAATAACAATACTTCATTATATCCTCCTCATTTTTCTTTGTGTATGGTTCGATTACTCCTGCTTGGCATGGTATAGTCGGAGCTCGATGAGGACCATGTGGTTTCTCATTTGTGTTGGTTGAAACCAAAATTCGGAGAAGAATGATTCATTGCCTCAACCTTTGTCTCTCATGCCACTTTTAGGTCTATGACCTAGATCCTCGAATTTGATGATCTCTACAATGGGATGTAGCCAAGTATTATAAGTGCAGCAAAATTTTAAGTGTTTGGTCCTCTGCCGCATGCAACAACTGCAGGTTTCTGGAGTGTTTAATCCTTAAGTTTAGATTTAGTTGGTTCATTTGATGATGATAACATTATATCCTGAGATTGTGACCATCCAGTTATTTTGATCTTAGTTCAGTTTTTCTCGAGTTTAGACTTTATTTTTATCTAGGACCTAGTGTTAGGTTTCATCCTAGTATTTTCCTTCCTTTTTTGTGTTCAAGGTTCAAGCATCATCAAACTTGGCTAGAACCTTCCTTGCGAATGATTGACGTACCTTGCTGTCAGCGACTCATATAATTTCCGAGACTGTTAGTTCCTGTACTTCTTCATAGATAGAGTAACTTCGCTACTCAGCTTGCCGAAGTGTTGGGGGATTGACATCCAATAGTATCAAAAAGTTGGAACTGGGAAGAACTAGAATGACTAATTAAGGTTGTTTGGTACACCGACAACTAATATAGTTGCAGGGTCTTCTTTCCAATTGCAAAAGTATTTGTGCTGATCTGCCCGACTTGTCACCTATGTAGCACCCATACTTCATTGAAGGAGACGTCCTTGTGTCGGATACTTTTTCTATACTTGGACACTCTGATACTTGGCTGATACTCGATCGATATGTGACAGATACTCCTCTAACATATTTTATAATTTGAAATATATCCTAGAAGTATCGGAAGCGTATTCTAGACATAACAAAGTCTAGAAAGTTAAACAGAAAAAAAAAATCTAGTTTTGAATGAAGAGTTTTATGACTATATTACTTATAGATGTATTGCATTTATATAACTTGTCTAATTTATCAAAATCATTCATATAAATATTGATTTATATGACTAAAAAATGTTTCATAATATTTAAGATATTGTATTCTTGTAATCGTTGTTATTTTATAAATTCATGTTAAAGATAATAAATATTAAGGCACACATTCAATTATAATTTAATTATTATTGTGTGTCTATATATATATATATATATATATATATATATATATATATATATATATATATTTCTTATTGTTATCTTATATCTATATTTTTGCATTGTATATTATATATGTGTATCTATGTATATGTGTACACACACAAAAACACAATATATGCATATAATATTTGTCATATCTATGTCGTATCTGTGTCTTAGTTTTTCAAAATTAGATGTATCACCATATTCGTATCGTGCCGTACCCATATCCCGTATCGGTATCCATACTTCACGGTTTGTCACCATTCTGGAAGTAGGGCCGCAGCCCTCTTGCTGCCTTGCACTGCCGACAAAGTGAGACACTGGTAGTCCAGCTAATTTCAGATTTAAATTCTAAAAGGATAAGCACCTTAAGTCCCCACAGCATCCTGAGAAAGGATTCGGGCAACCACCATCCAATAAACAAAATCAAAATTGTACAAGAAAATATGATAATGATTGAAACAACAACTTCATTTGCAATCAACTCAAAGTAACACAGATGGATATATCCCACCGAATCTACTTCCATAAAGGAGAACATAGAGATACTAATTTTGCTTTAAAGAAGGAACACAAAGATTACAAACGAAGTGCACCAATGTTACTCCTGCATACTAGTAACTCTTAGCAAATAAATCACCCTCTCAATCCAAATAATATGATGCAAATTATTATAGAATAAATAGGATGGTATTATATCAAATGGGTCCCTTAGTTGTCCGGGTTCAGATCTTCTTGGTCCTCATAATCACCCTCATCATCTGCAGTTGCATCCTGATACTGTTGGTACTCAGAAACCAAATCATTCATGTTACTCTCAGCTTCAGTAAATTCCATCTCATCCATGCCTTCTCCAGTATACCAATGCAAGAAAGCCTTCCTTCTAAACATGGCAGTAAATTGCTCGCTTACACGCCTAAACATCTCCTGAATAGATGTCGAGTTTCCAACAAATGTTGATGCTATGGACAAACCTCTAGGAGGTATGTCACAAACACTGGACTTGACATTGTTGGGGATCCATTCAACAAAATAGGATGAGTTCTTGTTCTGCACATTGATCATTTGTTCGTCGACTTCTTTGGTGCTCATCTTACCTCGAAACATAGCGGAGGCGGTTAGGTATCGACCATGTCGTGGGTCTGCAGCACACATCATGTTCTTGGCATCCCACATTTGTTGTGTCAGTTCAGGGACGGTCAAGGACTGGTATTGCTGTGATCCGCGGGAAGTCAAGGGGGCAAATCCAACCATGAAGAAGTGGAGGCGAGGGAAGGGTATCAGATTGACTGCAAGTTTTCGCAGGTCAGAGTTCAGTTGGCCTGGGAATCGCAGGCAGCAAGTGACGCCACTCATTGTTGCGGATATCAGATGGTTCAGGTCCCCAACTATTGGTAACAAAAAAAACATTTCCAGGTTTAGTTATGTCCAAAAAAAGTTTTTATGACGAGTTTTGAGTGTTCTGAAACATATATCATATGTTTGAGATGTTCAAAGAACTTACAGCTAGGTGTGGTGAGCTTGAGAGTTCTGAAACATATGTCATAGAGGGCTTCATTGTCGAGGACCATGCACTCATCTGCATTCTCGACAAGCTGATGAACCGAGAGGGTAGCATTGTAGGGTTCAACAACGGTGTCTGAGACCTTAGGGGAGGGGAAAACTGAAAATGTGAGCATCATGCGGTCAGGGTATTCTTCTCTGATCTTGGAGATGAGAAGAGTGCCCATGCCTGATCCAGTTCCACCACCAAGGGAATGACATACTTGGAATCCTATAAAATCAATTGAGGATACAAATTATCACAAATTCCAAGAGGGCTAATAAAATTCATAATTATTGCAGGTGTGATGCTAGTTCTAGTGATACTGAAATATAGTGGGTGCTACAAACTTTATGCCAAGTGGTTGAGAAGCTATTCGGAATACCTTGCAAGCAGTCACAGTTCTCAGCCTCCTTGCGAACAATATCGAGGACAGAATCAATAAGCTCAGCACCCTCAGTGTAGTGACCTTTAGCCCAGTTGTTGCCAGCACCAGACTGGCCAAAAACAAAGTTATCTGGGCGAAAGATCTGGCCATAGGGGCCAGTTCGAATGCTGTCCATGGTGCCAGGCTCCAGATCCATGAGTACTGCACGGGGCACAAATCGCCCGCAGCTGGCTTCATTGTAGTACACATTCACCCTCTCCAACTGCAGCTGGGAGTTACCAACGTATCGACCTGTGGGGTCGATTCCATGCTCATCGCAGACCACTTCCCAGAACTTGGAACCAATCTGGTTTCCACATTGCCCACCCTGAATGTGGAGAATCTCTCTCATCTTCTCTGTTTGTTGTTGCTAATAGGTTTTTGCTTCTAATTGCAATTTGTATTAAGGGCTACCCTCTATAGCGGTATATATAGAATCATTCAGATGAAGGAGACTCACAAGTTAAATTATTGGTGGTGGGTGGGTGATTTGCTCCAATTAGTTAAGAAATTGTTGTTTGGTGGGACTCCTTTCAACCTTTGCCGGCATTGAGTGCATCAATCCCTTTCACGCAAGAAAGTATTGTGTACTAATTGCTAAGTACAGGAATTACTTGTCTTTGTGACAACATTATTACTGAAGTACCACACAGTATGCCGGCCTTGATTGGTTAGAAGCAGTAACTTAACTCTCTCATTTGAATTAACTGAGGTTAGAATCTGGTCATAATTACTGGACTAATTGTTTAGCTGCCGGTTCTTTTAGCATCTTATTGCATGCAGATGAGATTGTCTTATGCCGGCCAGCACTATAACGAGTATACTTTGATGTTGTTGCCTTTAATTAACATATCAATTATGTCGTCTAATGTTTACAGAGATTGTTAATTATGTGTTAATGCAGGAGATGGCCTGCGCTGATGAGTATGTTGTTAATGAAAACTTGAAAATTTTGTTGTGTACATTAGTAGTTAGTGAATATGCACACTACTACAGTGCTAATGTATTTTGATTCCATCTCAACTATTTGCAATGTTGTTTCATATTCCACCTTTACCTGAGGGGGAAAGAAAAAAAACTCGTTTGTCATGCTTAAAGGTTCCTTTTGTTGTAGGTCTCTTTCGTTGGACCTCTTCAAGAAGGAAATGGATGCCGTTTCATGCGTAAGACACTGTCATGAATTGTGTTTTTTAGTGGCAGAACCCCTGATGTAAGTATTAATTTTGTTTTCCCCCTGTTGTTCAACAAGTCATGGAAGTGCACGATATGTACTTTATTAATAAATTCTACAATAAACTCTCATTTATACTTCTTTGAGCACAATTTTTATGATCTGTTCATTATTTAGGACCTGCCAAAGGCAAACAAATTTAGTAAATCCATATTGAATTTCAAAACATGAAAAGCTTAACTAGACTAATATTTCCACTATATTAGAAGTTTACCATCAACTTGATCGGAAAAAGAACAACAAAACAGAAGTTTACAATCTATATATAAAAAGATATCTTGAAATTGTGGACCAGCACTTGGTGATGGCAGCCCGGAAGCCCAATGGCTGATCCAATGTCTGCCAAAATTTTAGATCTTAATAAACTTTAGGATCGGATGGGGTTCGCATATAGATCCTGTGTCATCCAACCCATTAGCGTCCCCAGATGAAATTAGAAAATCAATACTGCCAACACTCCAGCTTTGATGCTTAGCTGGGGGATTGTCTTCTTCTATCATTCAATACTGTTAATCAGTGGAGGTTGTCTTAATTTGCTCCCAAAGATATTCATATTTTGTTGTTTGCTGGGCTTTCTCATCAAATAATTCTCTTCATTAATATCTAAGACTGTTGGGCACCAGAGATGGTGTGCTTCATTGCTTTCAAAAATAGCATTGCTTGGGCCCTTGGGTCCATCTCTACTAAATGCATTGATTAGGTGAAGCTCATTATTGTGAAACCTGACACAAGCTAGTGCCATCTGAAGCTTCAGCTCACTTTTTCCGGGATGCTGCCATAGCTCTATCAGTTGATATGTTTATGTGAAGGCATTAATAGAGTAGTTATGCAGCTATACCCTTTTTAATAGGATTTTCTTGTGAGTTGTAAGGGAGGGCTGGTGTTTGCAATAGCTCCCAGTCATATTGACTCAAGAGAGGAGAGTTCAACAGACTTGAGAGGAGTTTAGTAAGTCATGTGGAACAAGGAGTTCATAAGTTCAAAACATGATTCCAACAACTACAAAACTACTGTAGGAAGAATCTCTTACACAGTTGGGGTGGAAGTAGGTTCTGAAGGGATCTCAATCAATAAGCATCCCTCCTGATGAGGACATCACCAATTGTCAGTTATTTTTTTTCATACTTTAGCTTATTTTTGAGTTGTCTTTTTTTATGTGAGTGTGTAGTACCATTAAAAGTGCTCTTTTGTAAAGCCTATAAATAGCCACTAGACTTATTTTATTATTAGAGAATGAAATAATTAAAACCTTTTAGTTAAATTTTCTTGAGTGTGCTCTAGAGTATTGGGGGTGTGAAGCCTGTGGTGTAGAGGTGTGAAGCTCGCGCAAAAGGTGCGAAGTCCAAATCTATCTGGTTCTAGCTCTATACCCTAGTTTCTCTTTTTATTTTTCTTGTTAAACCCTAGTTCCTAATTTTTAATTTGAAGGTGATTGCGATCCTATCCCGCGTTACATCAGTTTTATATCAGAGCTCCTAGTTCCAATCCCCTTCAAATTTTTATTTTCTCAAAAACCCTAGTTCTAAATCTGAAATCCTAGATTAGAACAAAATCAGATTCAAAAAAATATTGTAGCAAAATTCCACCCAAATTCTTTAAAAAATCTCAGAAATTCATAATCATTACTGTACATCTTTCCTCCAAAAAAATACATTATTCGTCTTCTCCCCCTCCTCCCCAACCTAAATACCCTAAACCTAACGTTTCCCGCCGCAGTCGCTGCCCCTCCGCCACCTGTTTCTACCACCACCACCTTCCCTCGCTCTCACCAATCATCTCCGCCACCAGTCGCCTCCATCACCCCATCAATTCTGCCACAAATCGCCACCAACCACCACCATATCTCCACCACCATCAACTTCAACTTCACCTTCATCGTCACCTTCATCAATCCTCAGAACCCACCATCATCAACCTCCATCATCATCAAACTCTGATCTCCATCACCCGATCTCCACCACATCATCCCACTCGGGTCCGTCGCCAAACCTCATCACCACCGCTTCCATCATTATCGCCGCCTCCACCGATCAGATCCACTTCTCGCTTTGTTCTCGTTGTCGCCGGTGCCTTGTCGTCATCATCGTGATCTCGCTGGTGCTTTGCTGTCACAAGAGCTCCATCACTGTCGTCGTCGTCAGCGTAAGGCTCTACCTGAGCCCTAACTTGAGATCAAGAGGAGAGAGGAATGGGAGTGTGGGTTCACAATTGGGTGGGTATAATTGAAACCCGAATTGGATCAGGTCGGGTCAGATCCAAACCCAAACCCGACCCGACCCGTTATTAGCACCACCCAAGCTGACAGAAAAGCCGGCTCAACTGCTGACATCATTAGCTCAGTTGCTGATGTCATCGGCTTGACGAGTCAACTCGAAACTGCGACTCTGACACCGAGCCAACCCGAGCCATGCTGATGTCAGTGGCTCCACTACTGACATTAACGGCTTATAGCTGAAGTCAGCGGTCCCAGGGCTATACTGTTTCTGCAGCCAGTACAATCTTAGTTCAGAGCTCGTTTCTCGCCCTTCGGAGTTTGTTTCGAGTTTAGTTCGAAGCGTTGGGTTCGTGACTGAGCCCCAGGACACTAAAGAGAATTCGTAGCACTCGAGCAATAGATCCTACCTCAACGAGTTCATGTTTTGTGCAGGTACTGTCCCAGCAGCAAAAAATCAATATTTTTGGCCACATTTTCAGCCTGATTTGAGTCTAATTTGAGCCACTGAGTTTATTGGGTAACCTCTGATTTTTGTGCACTGAATTTTATTCATGAGGTTTTGCTTTCGTGATAAATACTTATATGTATTGATGGTGATGAGAAGAGGTTGAAAGGGACATGTATACAAAGCTCCCATATTTTCGGAATTTTAATGATCAAGATGGGTATGAAAAGTGAGAAAATCATCTTGAGAATTTCTTCAGGAATTTTTTTGACACCTGAGCAGAAGTGTCACTATGCCCTATTAAAGCTGGCTGGAGAAGTTTATTTGTGAAGGGAAGACAATTATATGGACTGTCGAGATTGACTTGTCTTACGAGAGTTTATTCATACTCGGTATGCTCCACACCTCAAAGGGTCACAATTCAGCGATATGATCGTTGAATGTAAGGAGATTCTCGTTGGCATGGAGAAAATGTTAGAAAATAAGGCAATGAAGTTGTTGAAGTTTCAAAACCAGAAACAGAAGTTGATGATAAGTCAGAATCAGGGTCAGAAGTTGCTGCTAAGCTGGTAACACTGCAAGAAAAAATTTCTTTACGGTCCACGAAAGTTGTAGAGTTGCCTATGGAGACTCATGTAGATATTCTAATAGAGTCCACATTGGAGCTAGTATCTTCTTTGGCCGTTATGAGGGTCTCAATTTTCTTGAGATCACCTAATGTGCACGATTCCTTACAGATCTTTATCCAGGAGTCAGTTTCACAGGAAATTAGTATCTTGATATATGGATTAGATGTCAGTGGAGAAGAGTCGACTTGTCATGCTGTGTGTATCTTGTTCGAGCTTCTATCGACGGCTACCTTTTTGTCACAAAATCCGGCTTCACTTTCACCACCTTGGTCTTGACGTGATGTAATAGTGTTGCTGCTACGGCCACCACCTTGACCCGATTGAGATTCTTCATAAGGGGAGCCCTCACTCGACAAAGTCGAGTTTCTTCCACCTTGGGGGAATTGATGAGGACATCACCAGTTACCAGTTTCATGCCTTAGTTTATTTTCGAGTTGGTGTCTTTTTTTATGTGGGCGTTTAGTACTACATCAGTTATCCCCTAAAAGTGCTTTTTTTTGTAAAACCTATAAATAGACATAAGACTTATTTTATTATTAGACAATAAAATAATTAAATTTTTTTAGTTAAGTTCTCTTGAGTGTGCTCTTGAGTTTTAGGGTGTGAAGCCCGTGATAAGGAGTGTGAAGCCCGTGCAAGGGGTGCGAAGCCTAAATCTATCTGATTTTATCTCTAAACTCTAGTTCTTTTTTTAATTTTTCTTGTTAAACCCTAGTTCTCAATTTTTAATTTGAAGGTGAATGTCATCCTACCCGACCCCCAACACACACACACACACACAAAAACCAAAACCAAAACCAAATTGCATAAACTTTCTAAATCCAGTGTCGCTCCCGCTTTGGTTCCCTTAGTATATGATCAGTCTTATTGAATTTGGATAAATCAAGTGAAATCCCTTGAAGATCCTCAAATGTAGCTCAAAGAATCATCTGAACTAGAATAATTAGATTATTACTTCACCAATTTGTCAAATTAAGAATGCTGAGGTGCATGAGTCGTGATACACTGAGAAATAGAATGTGCAATGAAGTCATTCATACGATGTTAGAAGTTGCTCCTGAGATGGTTTGATATATGCAATGGAGGCTAATAAGTGTGCTGGATTAAGAAAGTGATTGTAGGAATTGGAGAATGAGGATTTGAGGGAGCATTAAATGAACTTGGGTGGAGGTAAGAAGTATATATATTGCTTCATTTAAATAATGAGATGATTCGTAACAAAACTTAATGGAAGAAAATGATTTATGTAACCGAGTCCAAAACTTGGGCTATATTCTTTGTTGCATCACTTCATAGTTGTCAATATATCAAAGTTTACTCAGCATAGTATGCACCAAAAGCTGGTCTTAGAGATGTAACTTACATGTTGTCACAATATCCAATTAGACCCTTTATTTTTAATCCAAATGCAAATTCAAGACCGATGAAATGATCAGGATAAAGGAATTTTGCCATCACCAAAACAAAATGATACAATGTAGATGAGTTTATTGAATTAAACTCACAATCTATATAGAAAGCATGTGATGCACAGTTAGCAATGACAAATGATTTTGTTCTCAAATTAAATCTTCTAGGGCTTGTGAAGAGCTCTTCCGGCCAACAAGGCAGCCTCAATAACCACAGTCATCACATCCACCACCACCTGCACCATGCACTTGTTACCCTTGAAGGTTGGGTCATCAGAGTCTCTGAACGCAGCAATGCAGTTGAGGAAGTTGGAGTTGCATTCTGTGCTGAGGTAGTCATCTGCAACCACACAACAATCACATGACCTACCAACCACTTTGATTAAAAATGCAGCCATCTTGATGAAAACTCATTACCTAGAAATGTTTTTTTTTGTGTGTGTGTGTGTGTGGAAGAAATAAATAGTTGGTTTCTTTTTAGTCTTTGATGTGGAATATTTAAGGAATATTCCCCTTTTTTTGCTATATGTTAGGTCCCTAAAGAAAAAATTTCATGCTTAAGGCCTCTCTACATCTCAGGCTAAGGTTACCCCAAATTAGCCAAGGTGCCAATCTATAGGACTATCTTGCATTAATTTCTGTGTTTCCCCTTGATAAGGCATATTATCAAATGAATCAATTACTAAGTTAAAGAGAGCAGTTTAAGTGCAAATTATCAAAATTAGACATAAATTAAAGTAGAATGAGGGGGGCATTAACTGTGCTTAGCCTGGATGCAGGCATCATGGACCATGCAGCATGCATCTAACCCATCACATGGCTTCTCCCCAGGGCATCCACTGTACAAAATCCCACAGTACTTTCCATATCTCAAGAATGGAGGCACTACAACATAATACTAATATCAACAACAAATCACAACAAAAATTAACTAATGCATAAAACACATCAAAAGCTTGAGATCTTGCACCTGAACAGTGATCAGATTCACACTTTCTGCTGCATTCTTGTTTGTTCTGCACAAAAACCTCAATCCATAAACACCAACCGATGTTCATAGAGATAAAAAGGAAACAAAAGAAAGATTTGATGGTAAAAGCCACACACCGCCGCGATGCCGGAGTTAACTGACTGAACTCCAATGTTGAGAGCTTGGACATGAACATGAACTGAACAAGAAATGGCCATGAGGATGGTGGCTAACTTCAAGGACTGTATAAGACCCATTTGGCCTCTGCTTCTTGTTGACACGCGCACACGCACGCGCACACTCTTTCTCACAAGGCACTGATTTAGTATGAATGGAGAAGAAACAGAGAGAGATGAAGGGGATATGGGATGGATCCAATTCACCTCTGAGTGATGAGCTGGTTCCTCGTGAAGAGATTTTGTTTGGTTGCTTCATTGGGCTCATACACCAACTATCTTTATTGTATATTTCATCTGATCTGTGGTTGGGACCCATGAGGCCGCCTCTTTTGAATTTATACTGCATGGGACTATAAAGTATTGTCTCGTTAGGTGCTTGTTACTGTTGGTTAAATGCATCTGTCCTTGGCCCAGAACCAAATTTAGCTCTCACTTTTCTTCTTCCAGTATTGAGAGCCTCTGTTAACCTATAAAAGATGATGAAGAAAGTAGTAGACAGTGTTAATTGAAAAATTGGTGTTATGGCAGAAGATTTGAGCTATAAATGGCTAGGATGAAGACTTTTTGTATCGTAAACAAGCTTTATTATTGGAGAAATGTATGAAAGTTGAGTTCCATGAGCAAAATTTATTTTCAAGAGTTAGAATAATACCCAAGATTTATGAATTAGGACATACATCACATTAAATGTGAAATGTAGGAATGGGAAAGATTTCAATGTCTGTTCAGTTTATGCAGACTGTTCGGCCTGCTCAACAGGCATTAGGCCCAGTCCTTGTGAACTTTTGACATGGACACAGGCTTCTGCTAGAAAAATGTGGGCCATTTCAAAGGTTTGTGGGCAAGGTTTGCTCTCTGCACTAATTTGTTTTCTTCCCCTTTTTTCTGTTCTTTTTTCTATTTTTTTACACCCACAAAGATAATACGATTTTGAATCTGAGACTTCTCATAACTTCACTCCACCCAATTATCACTGAGCCACACCTACATTGGCACATAGGCTTAGTGGGAACTATCACGTAGAGGGAGGTACTCTAAGAAAACCTCCACCTAGAGGGAAGAGCTACACACAGCACATCAAGGAATAACCATCCCCAGCGAGATGAATTATTTGAATCTGCGAGATTATCCTGTAATATTGTAGATCACAATTAGTTTTCACAAACTATGAAACACTTTCATCTACTGTGAATATCATTACTTATGTAGTGTCCTCCAATAGTGTATCCTTATATTTTTCATTACAAATTCTTTATGCCTTGGATAAATTCAAACCCTAGGGAAACGTCGTTATCGCATGCACGAGTTCAGTTGGTATATTATCACACATTAACAAGAGCTGAATAATATGTTTAAATAAGTTAGGACGTAAAAAGCCTATTAACTAGTCCATTGAGATGCATATGTTATGCTCTAGGGTATATTTTGACTCTGTTAAACTCGGTGAAATATGGGAACCCAAGGTTACATGGGGTTTCAATTTCATGAAACCTCATGAAACTTTTGTTTGTGGCTTGCAAATTTTGTTTCGTAAACTTTGAGCTGAAACTTCAAGAGCAATATCTTATTACAATAATGACACCTCAGGTATGTTCCAAGGATTGAAATATTACCTGATACCGATATTTATGCCCAATATCAGTGTTGTGTAGTTTTACTCACATATCAATAAGTTGATGATTGTTAATCCAACAATTGTTAGTATATTTGTACGGCATATGGACTTTGACCCAATACAAGTCAAGGTGAAATTTGTTAGGATGTGTGTCTTATATGTGGTCATTCATGAAGATGCAACCGAGCTCGATTCAACTGATGATTGAGTTTAATGGAACAAGGTTCGGATTTAGTTAATTGAACAAAGCCTCCAATATGAATATGAGTTATCTCCATATTTCTTGCAATCATCAAATTGTCTTATAATTTTCAAATTGTACAAATTATGTCGGTAGTTGTTTTTTTATACACTAATTTTTATTTGCATTTTCTGGAGATATCTAAAGTCTTTTGTGGAATTTTTCATGTAATACTCTTACATGTGAATTTTAGTTTTGACCTATATGGAATCAAATATATTGGAGAAGCATGTGACCTCAGTCTTGCTATATACCGACATGTACATGTCTACACTTAATTTACTCATATACGTACATGTTTCTTATATTCTTTCACTATTGTGTATTTCATATTTGTGCCACATATTTTATGTTATTTTCATATCCCATCTTCCATTGTACTATAGGTAAAAGCAACGTGAAAAGCGGTCATTAGTTAACATTGATGTAGGGAGAGAGAGAAGATAAAAGCTTGTTGGAAGAGTTTTTTAACTCATTTGAAGAGATAGTACAGAGATCGGAGTCCAGAAGGAGCGAGAAGCAGTCCATATGCATCCAGAACAGAAGGTCGGTCGACCGGTCAACCGACATGCACGGCATGGTGCACATGAGCAGTTCGGTCGACCGAGCGGTCCACCGACTACAGGAGCCAGTTTCTGTTAAGGGTCGGTCGACCGTCTACCGACTAGCAGGAGCCCTTTTTCTGTTGCGCAGATCTGCTTGTCCTATCAGGATTCAAACTCTGTTTCTGATCCAGATTCGAATCCAATTGTGGTTTCCTAAAACTCTAGGACTCTTTAGCTATAAATAAAGAGGTAGAACCCCTATGGACTATAACCCAAAAATCCCGAAACCCGAAACCTGTAATTGATTGTTGAATCAATTAGATCTCTCTCTCCTTTGCCTAGAGGATGTAGGCAATTTGTCGAACCTCGTTAAATATTGTGTTTGGCTTTCTCTCTTGTTTATTTGTTCTTGTCTTTTGGGTACTTCTCTGATGCATCTTTCTCTATTGATTGGGGTTTCTTATTGGTTCTTGCAACTGCACGCGCAACAAGTGATATCAGAGCATCCCAGGTTCATCGTGGGATCGTGTGTTGATTCCAAGAGTATTGTTGGCTGTTTGGTGGAGATCGTGTGTCGATCTCGGAGCAACGTTAGGACTGTTTGTGAGATCATGTGTCGATCTCAGAACGACGTTTGGATTGCTCAAGGAATCAAATTTGGTGGAGTAAATCGTTTTAGAAAACTCTCCTAGGCTTTCACTTTGAGGTAAAGACTCTATCTTAATCTAATTTTTTGATCTAATCTGTTTGTTTTCCATATTGTTTTGAGGAATCTATTGAGAAGATGGCTGGAGGTAGTACATCTACGGTGAAAACCATGAATCCACATCCATTGAAGATTGATGTGTTGAAGTTTGATGGCAAAAACAACTTTGGGATGTGGAGATGTGAGGTGATGGATGCATTGACGACATCAAACCTCGAAGGCAATTTATGGTTGGAGAAAAATCTCGAGGCTACTTCTGAAAAGGATTGGGACAAGATGAATCGAACGGCGTGTGGTCCGATAAGGTCTTATTTGACAAAAGACATCAAGTATCATGTGTTATATAAAACATCTGCAAGGCAGCTGTGGGGAATCCTGGAGAAGAAATATTTGACGAAAAGTATAAGTCGCGTTTCCAATTGAAGAGTAAGCTTTATGGCTTCCAGTTGAAGAGAGGAATCTCTATTGATAAACACATAAATAACTACACCAAGCTTCTTACAGATTTAGTTAACGTGGAGGTAAAGATCGAAGAAGAAGATAAGGCATTGATCTTATTGAATTCTCTTCCTGACGAAGAGTATGAGGCATTTACCCTAACTTTGATCAATAGTAAATAAACACTTAACTACAATGATGTGTCTGCTACTTTTGTAAATTATGAAGTAAGGAGGCAGGACAAGTTGTCTACTTCTGAGGGTACCTCAGCAAAGGAGTTGATGGTAGGAGGCAGAGGTTCCAATCTGAAGGGTAAAGGCGAGCGTGAGAGATCAAAGTTCAGACCAGGGTTCAGAGATTTGAAGAAGAACCAGTGTGATTTCTGCAAAGAGGTAGGACACTGGAAGGTTGATTATCCAAAGATCAAGGATAAGAATAAAAAAGAGTCGAAGACTGAGGCAAATCTCGTACAGGTGGTCAGTACTCAAGTTAGTACTTCATAAGCAGATGGATCGGACTCAGACTCATCGGTATTCTCTTTTTTCGTTACTACTCCTATTGTTGGTTACTCATGAGACTCTAAGTGGATCTTAGATACTGGAGCTACTTATCATGTATGCCCAAACATGGATTGGTTTTCTAACTTTGAGAAGCTAGATGGATGTTTTGTTATCATGGGTGATGATCGCCCATGTAACATGAAAAGAATAGGTACAGTCCAAATTAAGATGTTTGATGGGATGGTACAGGAATTGAAGGAAGTGAGGTATGTACCTCAACTTAACATGAATCTTATCTCAGTTGGTGTTTTGAAAGCATTGGGTCATAGAGTATTTGTTAGAGATGGTGTTCTCAAGATGACTAAAGGCTCGATGGTGGTGTTGAAGGGCGTCCGACGCAATAACCTATTCTAGACTTGATGGGTAGTATGGTTACAGGGCGAGTAGTGACTTTTATTTCTTCAGATGGGGATTGCACACAGGTCTGGCATATGAGGCTTGGACATACATGAGAAAAGTCTTTACAAGCTTCATTAAAGAAGGGATCATTAGAAGGTGCATCTATCTGCAACATAAACTTGGGTGGACACGGCGTTCTGGACAAGGAAACGAAGGTGAAATTTGGCACCTCTAAGCACAGCTTGGAAGGTCTTGTTGATTGTGTTCATGTAAGTATTTGGGGACCTGTCAAGACTGCATTGCTTGGAGGTCATCGGTACTTTGTCTCTTTTATTGATAATTTATCTAGGCATTGTTGGATATATCCCATGAGATAAAGATTTGAAGCCCTATGTATGTTGGTGAAGTGGAAGGATATGATGGAGAAACAGACTGGTAGAAAGATTGAGGAGCTCCAAATTGGTAATGTTAAAAGATACAAAAAATAATTCTTACAATTTGGTCAGAACAATGGTATTGGTACTCACTTCACAAATGAAATACATGGGTTGGCTAAGAAAATCAACCGTTCCTTACTGGAGAAGGCTCGATGTTTGTTGTCTAATGTACGGTTAGACAAATCATTTTGGGCTGAGGCGATTGTATATGCTAGCCATCTCATAAATGGATTGTCATCGACTGCGACAGAAGGCAAAACTCTATTGGATATTTGATCAGGTGGAGCTGCTTAAGATTATGAATTGCTGCGGATATTTGGTAGTCCGGCCTACTTTAGTGCCAAAAATGGCAAGGTAAGTCCGTGAGCAAAGAAGCTTGTATTTTTAGGCGTCAATAGAAATATGAAAGGCCACAAGTTATGGGACCCCGAAAACAAGAAGATTGTGTTGAGTAAGTATGTCACGTTTGATAAGACTTTATTGTTGAAGTCTACCATCTCAGCATGTGGAGAGATTGAAGACCAAGGATGTATCGTAACGGGTGGAGGTTGATGCTGCTCCACTACCTCCAGTTGGTTCAGTATCAGTAAGGACTTCACCGAATGTGATACCAGGTGGAGATCATGCAGCCAGTTTTGATGTTGAATAGGTTGAAGATATTGATGAGAATATCGAATTATTTGCAGCTATTGAAACCAAGATAAATTCAAAAAGGTGGGTAAAGAAGCATGAATCTCAAGTTGATGAGCGTGACAATCTCAAATTAAAGGCTGTTGTTCTCCATGATGGCATTGGTAAGGAGGTTCATATGACTCAGCCAGTTCGGTTCGCTGCTGAAAATTTAGTCACAATTACTTGAGCTCGGTGGAGCTCGTTTTGATGAACTACGGATGACTTGATTCCTTGAGTAAGGTACGTAGGCAGCCACATAGGCGCAACCATTTGGTGATGCAGCCTGTATGAAGCTATTTGATGTATTTGGGTTCTCGAGAATTGGCAGCGGAAGCTGATTTGGACTTCACGTAGAGGTGAAGTGTTGTGATCTCGATGAACATTTAATCTTCCTGTGAGAAGATAATTGAGCTTGGATAAAAGGGGCGTGCATCCATTTTGTTGAGCCAAAGTTGGTTATGTGGTGTGCTCTACTCAGATTTGGTTGAATCTTCTTGAAGATATTTGAACTGGAGTGCCAGTTAGTTGGAGTCAGTATTGGCTCATGTTGGGTTCTTCATGAAGTCATTTGGAATGTTGTTCCATTCAGTTGCTGAGTTGTAGACACGTCGTTGGTCGGCTCATATGGTGTTGATTCTCTTCGGTGGAGTGTTGGGAAGGCATATGTGGTGCATTCTTTTTGGATGACTGAGTTAAAATTTATAATCTTTACAATTGATATTGGAGTTTGGTGATAGTTGCCTGAGGGGACGACAAATTTAATTTGAATCCGGTGTAATCATTTGAAATCGATTGCAAGTGTATTGGCGATTCGTTTGGAACCGGTTGGTCCGTCGTCCTAGTCGAGATCGTGTGTCAATTTCACCGAAATTGTGTGTTGATTTCATCTGGAACTCTCAAGTCGAGATTGTGTGTCGATTTTACCGAGATCATGTGTTGATTTCTCCAGTGTTCATTAGAGTTCACCTCAGATTTGACAAATCTTCACCGTGATGAAGAATTGTAGGGAGAGAGAGGATATAAAAGCTTGTTGGAAGAGTTTTTTAACTCATCGGAAGAGATAGTGTAGAGATTAGAGTTTAGAAGGAGCGAGAAGCAGTCCATATACAGTCAGAACAGAAGGTTGGTCAACCGCCCGGTCGACCGAAATGTACAGCATGGTACACAGGAGCAGTTCGGTCGACCGAGCGGTCGAGGTCTACCGTAGGAGCCAATTTCTGTTAAGGGTCGGTCGACCGACTGGCACGAGCCCTCTTTCTATTGGGGTTCGGTCGAACGACCGGTTGACCAGAGGAAGGACCGGTCGACCGAACCGGTCGACCGAACAGGTCGATCGACAGTCGAATTTGCTTGTCCTATCAGGATTCGAACTCCGTTTCTGATCCGGAGTCGAATCCAATTGTAATTTGCCAAAACTCCAGGACTCTCTGGATATAAATAAAAAGGTAGAGCTCTCATGGATTATAACCTAAAAATCCTGAAATCTAAAACCTGTAATTGATTGTTGAATCAATAAGATCTCTCTCCCTTACCCCAAGGACGTAGGCAAATTGTCGAAGCTCGTTAGATATTATGTTTGGCTTTCTCTCTTGTTTATTTGTTCTTATCTTTTGGGTACTTTTCTGATGCATCTCTCTCTATTGATTGGGTTTCTCATTGGTGGTTACAACTGCGCGCGCAACAATTGAAACAATAAACTTGGTAAGAGGATCTAGCCATGATATTAGAACCATCGTAATTTTGTGTCATTGGCTTTAGACAACTAATACTTTGTGCATTTTTTGAAAGAAAAAAAAACTGTTAGTTTATGCAAATGAACACCGATGCAAATGTTATAGACCAACCAAGTTAGGGGCATCAATTTATCTATTTCCAGTGTTAGTTTAGTAAGAAGACAGCATAGATTCTAACATAAGGAAGAAATCTTGAGTTTTAGAATGAATAAAACTAGCAACAACATAGACCTAAGAAGACTTCCCGTCAATCTCTAGAGTAAGGAAAAAACTCCCATTCTAGAAGGAAAAAGGAAAAAAAAAAAAACCTCACGCTTAGAAAATCTTTAAAACCTTTTATTTGGATTGAAAAGAAAGGAAGAGAAGAGATGTAAGCAAAAGTGCCGGGGAAAAGGAATCCTGCACCATTCTTGCTAGTTATGTACTTTTGAGATCAATCCATACAAGAAAAGAGAGAGAAAGAGGATTTAAGTCCTGTTTGGCTCGGCTGATCATCTTTTCAGCTGGTAAGCAGTCTCACTAGTGTTTGATAAAACAAAAGCAACTAAGTTGCTGAGTCAAAAAGCACTTTTCTGCAGCTTATTGGTTAAGCGGCTCAAGTTAGCTTTTATCCCAAAAAAAAAAGTAAGCGGAACTTATTCAGTAAACAAAACTAACCCTTAAAAAAGTAATATTAAAGAGCATATAGCAAATGATACCAGAGAAATGTGTTGCGCGCGAGTCAACAACCAATTAGGAATCTACCAATAGAGATAGACGCGCCGAAGAAGTACCCACACGACAAGAACAAAGAAACAAGAGAGAAAGCAAGCCAACGCAGTATTTAACGAGGTTCGGCAATTTGCCTATGACCTCGGGACAAGGGAGAGAGAGATTTTATTGATTCAATAATCAATTACAACTTGTTCTTTGCTTCAAAGAATTTCCAACAGAGATTTTCTATGGATACAGTGGGATACAATTTATGAGGGCTCTATCCATATTTATAGCCAGAGAGTCTCAGAGATTTAGAAAATCCTGATTGGATTCGACCCAAAAATAAAAAAGGAGTCTGACCTTAAAAGGAGAACAAAACGCGTCTGTCGGTTGACCAGGCGGTTGACCGACCCTTGTCCTCGGTCAACCAGGACCAACCGAGAGCTGGCTTATGTCAGTCGGTCGACCGCTTCGGTTGACCGTTCCTTTGGCATGGTCGACAGGCCGGTCAAACTGGCCATATCTGTGCACGTCGTGCATACCGGTCGATTGGGCGGTCGACTGGACATTGTATTGGCCTGCAACGAGTTCCTATTCTTACTCCTTTTGACTTTCGATCTCTGCGCTATCTTCCTGATGAGTTTAACAAACTCTTCCGATTTCTTTTATCTCCTCTCCCTACAAAATGGACCAAATACGTGATGATATTGCTTGTAGTTTGGTAGAACTAGGATAAACATGTATATAACATATTCTTTGAGTATCAGTAAAACTTTGAATTCTTATTTATGTTGGAAAGAGAGAGTTTACTGATGGGGAAGTTGATAAGGATCGTCGAGGGGTCGTCGAGTGATCGCCGAGGAAGTCAACGACGAAGACGAAGGGAAACAGCAGCAGAAAACAAGCCAACAGCAGCAGGTGCAGGTTGGCCGGTCGACCGGCCCGGTCGACTGGCCCGCAGTATCAGAAGCTCGGTCGACCGGCCCGGTCGACCGACGTGCACAACGTGCACAAGTTGGAGCTCGGTCGACCGACTGAAAGTACCCACCCGGTCGACCGTCCGGTCGACCGGTGGAAGGGTCGGTCGACCGCCCGGTCGACCGACAAGCGGGTGCGAGTTGCGAGTGCAGATTTGAAAATCTATTTGTATTTAAGGGGTTGACTGTTTTCTAGGGTTTGTATCTTATTGAAGATCCTTGAGAAGAAAAGGCTGGAGCTCTCTTGCATTCAAGAGGCTGCTAGCCATTGTAATCTTCTTCCAAGTAAATTAATCTCTCTTCTGATTGCCCCGAGGACGTAGACGTTGAGGCCGAACCTCGTTAAATTGGTTGTTTGCGTGTGTTCTTTCTCTGGTGATTGTTTTTGTGCTGGTTGTGATTGTTCTTCGTGCGTGGGAGATTCAAGGAGGGATCATCTATCGGGTTGTTGTCGCTGCTGTGGGCGCGCAACAAGTGGTATCAGAGCTTCCAGGTTTCGCTTGGGATTTCTGGAGATTCGGAGGGCTCGAGATCTGATTCGGTGGAGATCATGTGTCGATCTCCGATCAGAGGTATTGGTGTTCGTGGGATCGTGTGTCGATCTCAGGAGGACACAAGGAGGGCTCGTAGAATCTGTGGTGGAGTAGATCCGGAGAGAAACTCGATCTAGGGTTTCAAGGGAAAGGTAAAAAATTCAATTTTTATCTGAGTAGAGATCTATTTCCAGTTGATTGTTCTTCCGCATAGATAGAGGATTAATAAATCTCAATGGCAGAAGAAATTGCTTCGGTTAAGACCATGCATCCTCATCCGAGGATCGACGTGGTGAAGTTCAATGGTACAAATAACTTCGGGATGTGGAGATGTGAGGTTATGGATGCCCTGAATGCATCGAACCTCGAAGATACTCTCCTATTGGAGAAGAAAAAGAGCACGACCACTGATGAAGAGTGGGCAAAGATGAACAGGTCGGCATGTGGATTGATACGTTCATGTTTGTCGCAAGACATAAAATACCTTGCACAACATGAGACGTCGGCGAAGAAACTGTGGGAAACCCTTGCGAGGAAATACCTGACTAAGAGTGTTGAGTCCAGGTTGCAGCTTAAGAGTAAGCTGTATAGTTTTCAAATGAAGAAGGGAAGCATAGTGAATGAACACATCAACCGATATACTAAGCTTCTTACAGACTTGGTAAACGTGGATGTCACGATAGATGAGGAAGATAAGGCGATCATCTTTCTGAACTCACTCCCGGTGGAGGAGTATGAGACATTCACTCTGACCTTCATCAATGGAAGGCAGACCTTGGACTACCATGAGGTGTCGTCTGCATTGACAAGTTATGAGACGAGGAGAAAGGAGAGGCATCCTTCTCAGTCAAGCTCATCAGCGGAGGCACTGGAAGTAAGAGGCAGGGGTTCATCAAGGAAGGGCAAGGAGGTGAGAGGAAGATCAAAGTCCAAGTCAGGCTATAGAAATCTGAAGAGGAATCAGTGTGCCTTCTGTAGGGAGATAGGGCACTGGAAAGTGGACTGTTCGAAGTTCAAGGGGAAGAAGAAGGAGTCGAAGGCTGAAGCAAATCTATCAAAGGTGACAAATACTCAGAGGAGTAGTTCACAGGCAGATGGATCAGATTCGGACTCGTCAGGTTTCTCGTTTTCAGTCAGTTCTCCCATCATTGGTAACTCATGGAAAGATGAGTGGATTCTGGATACAGGTACAACATACCATGCGTGCCCTAATCGGGGCTGGTTTTTCAACTTTGAGAAGCTGGAGGAGTGTTCGGTCGTTATGGGCGACGATCACCCAGTAGCGTGGAGGGTGTAGGTACAATCCGAATCAGGATGTTTGATGGGATGGAAAGGGAGCTGAAGGGAGTGAGGTATGTACCTCAGTTGAGGAGAAATCTACTCTCCGTGGAACTTTGGAAGCATCGGGCATGATGATATCTGTTTGAGATGGCGATCTCAGGATGATCAAGGGCTCGATGGTGGTAATGAAGGGCGTCCGCCGAGGCAACCTCTACTACTTGAAGGGTAGTACGATTACAGATCAAGTGGAAACTTCGAGTTTCTCAGATGATGGTGGCCCGGAGGTCTGGCAGGGAAAGGTCGGACAGGAAGAAGAAGAATCTTTGCGAGCTCCTGCAAAGAAGGAAATGGAAGGTGCTGCAACTTGCAAGTCAAAAGGTGAACACAGCGTTCTGGACAAGAAGAAGGTGAGATTCAGCACCAGTACTCACCACAATGAAGGTCTTCTTGATTGTGTTCACATGAGCGTATTGGGACCTGCTAAGACGGCATCGCTTGGAGGTCACAGGTACTTTGTCTCATTTATTGATGGTTCATCTAGGCAGGTTTGGATATATCCCATGAGACAAAGGGGTGAAGCCCTAGATGTGTTGATGAAGTGGAGAGGAAAAATGGAGAGGCAGATAGGTAGGAAGATAAAGGAGCTTCATATTGGTAATGTTGGAAAGGACATGTACCAGTTCCTACGATTTGGCCAGAACACAGGTATTGCAACTCACTTCACAACATGTACAGATGGGTTGGCTAAAGATGTAGTCCGTCCCTTGCTGAAGGAGGTTCGGAGGTTGTTGTCTAATGCAGGATTAGACAGGTCTTTTTAGGCTGAGGCGACTGAGTATGCTAGCCATCTCATGAACAGATTGACTGCGATAGGAGGTAAAGCTCCATTGGATAGTTGGTCTGGGGATGTTGCTCAAGATCATTGTTTGCTACGGGAGTTTAGAAGTCCGGCCTACTTCAGTGCCAAGAATGGTAAGTTGAATCCACGAGCAAAGAGGTTTGTCTATTTGGGCGTCAAAGAAACAGCTACAGGTTATGGGACCCCGAAGATAAGAAGATCGTGATGAGCAGGAATGTCACTTTTGGAGAGACTTCAGGATTGAAGTTCATCGTCTCTCAGCAGGTGGAGAGGACGAAGACCAAGGAAGGATCGCAGCGGGTGGAGGTTGATGCTACTCCATCATCTCCAGTTGGTTCGGCATTAGAGGAGATTTCACCGGATGTGACGCAGTTAGATGAGCTTCATCAAGCCAACTGTAGTTCAGTTAGATGAGCTTCATCAAGCTCAAGTACCGGTACGTAGGCGCAGCCATTTGGTGATGCAACTCTTATGAAGCTATTTGGGTTCTCGAGAAGTTGTTTGAATCTTCACGTAGAGGTGGAGAGTTGTGGTCGATGGAACTTCACGTAGAGGTGAAGTGTTGTGGCCAGTTGAACTTCACGCAGAGGTGAAGAGTTGTGGCCGTTTGGAGCTTCACGTAGAGGTGGAGAGGCTTCACGTAGAGGTGAAGCGTTGTGGCCAGTTGGACTTCACGGAGAGGTGAGGTGTTGTGGTCTCGATGAACAGGTGATCTTCCGGTGAGAAGATGTTGAGCTTGCATAAGGAGTGGTGTGCATCCAGTTGAAGCCGATGATGTTTGGTGTGCTCTACGCAGACTTGGTTGGACCGTCAGTGGAAAACATGTAGACTAAATAGAGCTAGTCAGTTGGAGAGTCAGTGTTGGCTCATAAGGAAGTCTTCGTGAGGTCGTGAAGTTGCGGAGGAGGAGCCACGGTATTGTAATCGGCATGTATGAAAATTCTCCTAAGGTGAAGTGCAGGGAAGGCATGTACGATGTTTTCCAGTGGATAGCTGAGTTAAAGATTCCAAGCCGAGATCGTGTGTCGATTTCGCCGAGATCGTGTGTCGATTTCGACCGGTGCGCGCAAGCCGAGATCGTGTGTCGATTTCGCCGAGATCGTGTGTCGATTTCGCCAGGTGATGGACTGGGGTTCGTTGGAGATCGGCTCAGATTTTAGGAAAAATCTTCGCCGAGGTGGAGAATTGTTGGAAAGAGAGAGTTTACTGATGGGGAAGTTGATAAGGATCGTCGAGGGGTCGTCGATTGATCGCCGAGGAAGTCGACGACGAAGACGAAGGGAAATAGCAGCAGAAAATAAGCCAACAGCAGCAGGTGCAGGTTGGCCAGTCGACCGGCCCGGTCGACTGGCCCGCAGTATCAGAAGCTCGGTCGACCGGCCCGGTCGACCGACGTGCACAACGTGCACAAGTTGGAGCTCGGTCGACTGACTGAAAGTACCCAACTCTCTGTTGGGCACCCGATCGACCGTCCGGTCGACCGGTGGAAGGGTCGGTCGACCGCCCGGTCGACCGACAAGCAGGTGCAGGCTGCGAGTGCAGATTTGGAAATCTGTTTGTATTTAAGGGGTTGGCTGTTTTCTAGGGTTTGTATTTTGTTGAAGATCCTTGAGAAGAAAAAGCTAGAGCTCTCTTGCATTCAAAGAGGCTACTAGCCATTGTAATTTTCTTCCAAGTAAATTAATCTCTCTTCTGATTGCCCCGAGGACGTAGGCGTTGAGGTCGAACCTCGTTAAATTGGTTGTTTGCGTGTGGGCGATTCAAGGAGGGATCCTCTATCGGGTTGTTGTCGCTGTTGTGGGCGCGCAACAATTTATTCATCTACTCAAGTATTTGGTGTAATAATAATATATTTTATTTTAATCCACCATGTATTTATGCTAAATGTATTTATACTTTATAAATTATTTATTTATTAATTTAGATGAAAAATTGGTATGAAAATTGGAATATCCACATAAATACAATCAATATAAATAATTGTCTAATTTGATCATTTTTACTCAACATCACTTCATTTCGCAAATTATCAAACATATTTACAACAACTTAACAACAATTCAGTATTTTCAGAAAGTTCTTAAGCAAACATACATACAATACAGTTCAGTTCAGCTCAGCTCAACAGACTTGCATTCAGTACTGCGTAGTTCAATAGGTGGGGACCAAACAGGGCCTTAAGCTCTCTATATTCGGCAAGCGGATTGTTGGCATTGGAGTTAAAAGCGTATTAGGCACTTTAGGAGTTATGGGATTACATGACTGTTATGGAGTCACATTAGATATTCAACATGAAATACCAATTACAGCTTATAACTAAAATAATGATACCAAGGCTTAAATATAAGGTTAGTTGCATAAATACTTTCAGAATATGTGAAAATTGCCTTTAAGATCCAAGTAATGGCGACTTGCTTGTTCTTGGCCATTTTTGATCTTTTGACGAGAGTTAGGAGCTAGAGTTTTAACTTTTATTGCCAAAGCCTACGATCTCTCCTTTCTAACTTTGAATCTGAGATTTATTATGGTAAGGGTATAATAAAACCGACAAATCTTAGGCTATTATTGTACGCAAACTCCAACAACAATCTAACTATAGGGCATGTTTGATTGCAAGGAAGTGGGCGGAAGTAAGGAAATGGGGAATATAATTGCTCACTTTCTTATCTATCCAAAATATCGAAAAGGAAAATAAGAAAATCCTTTTTCCTTTTCTCTTTTCTCTTTTACACACCATTTCCTCACTTCCAGAGTGCTACAGTTAATTTTGTGGTCATGTAAATCTCATTCGTAATAAGTTATTGCACAAATAGTTAATTTTTTCATCATGTAACTCTCACTTGCATTCTAATTACAGTCCATTTTTTTATTTTTCTTAATTAATTTTTATTTAATATTATTTTGCGGTCAACTTTTCCACTTTCACTTCCACATTACCATCCAAACACCAGAAAAAACATAACATTTTCCAAACCACACTTCCCAACAACATCCAAACACCGAAAAACTTACTAACCAATTCTCAAATTTCAAAAGAAACTATTACCACTTCTTTACTTTCTCACTTTCACCCTTAGCCAAACAGACCCAATCTAGATTTTCACTAGACTGCTTATTGTATAACTAGTCAACCCGGTTGAGTCTATTACTTAGAACTATACTGTCAATACTCTCCTTTAAAAAAAAAGGAGAGAAGAAAACCTGAAACAGCTCAGGGCAAGAATGTGACAAATACATAATCTTAGTTTTCTTTTTGCAGCTTCTTCTACAATGGTGCTTGGGGGACGGATTTCTTCTTTGATAGTTCTATGGCGCTCTCACTTCCCGCTACACAAATATCGTAAGCTGCCGTAGTCTGTCCGCATTTAGTCATCAATGAGATGTTTGATGTTTACTTATGATTTTATATCTTTCCTTCACTCCCACCCCCACCATTGCCCTTCTCTTGTAACTTTGTATTTTTATTATTTTAATAATATATGGGGTAAGACTCCAATTTACCCTCAAAAGAAGTTTTCTTTTTGCCATCAATATTAGCAGGCAAACCCTAAAACCCATATGCAGCCATAACATACATTGAAAAGGAAAAATTAACTTAAACATAGCTTTATTCAGTTACATCCTAGATTAAAGAGATTCAGAGAAATGTGAATCACAGTTTTATCTGAAACACGAGAAAATTTAGAAGTTAATAAGGAAACACGTCTGACTATAAGTTTTCTCATCAAACACAAGCCAGATAGAGATCTGTTAGGTTTATGTCTCGCATTTGGTTAAAGTACTCAACTAAGAGGGTGGATGGACTTAAGGTCTAGTCTCACTTTGAAAATAAAGCGAGAATATGAGTGCTTAAAATGTAATTAGGATCTAAGACCTAATAGGTTAGCATCTGAGTCAGCACCATAAACCGATGGTGTCAACCAAATGGAAGGATACTTTTGGTTTTATATTCCACCCACCCCATCCCCCACCCCCCCCCCCCCCCCCCCCCCCAAAAAAAAAAAAAAAAAAAACCCCGGCCAAAAAAAAAAAAAAAAACCCTACTCCTCCCCCCCAACCAAAAAAAAAAAAAAAAACAACAACGCCCTCTCCCTCTCTCTCTTTCGAAAATACAGAATCTCATGTTGAACGCTAAACTAACACTTTCAAACTATAAGGAGGACCAAAATGTGTTAGAATATCAAATAAAAATGACATTAATTTTGAAAGTAAAAGAGACACCTTAAGGTGAAAAAATGAAGAGTCATCATCATCAATTAAGAGAAATGAAGAGTCATATCAATTGAAAGAAATGAAGAGTCATCATCATCAATTAGAAGGAATTAAAAGTCGTCGTCAATTTGAAGAAATGAAAAGCCACCATGAATTTAAAAAGTTAAAGAGTCATATATGCATTATTGTCATTTGTTTATGATATTAAAATATATGGTTGATATTCTTATAAGTTTTTTCTTTGAAGCCTATAAAAGACTAGTATACTTCTTTGTTTTCTTAAGCAAGCAAGTAAGAAAGAAAAGTTGAATAAGATTCATTCTCCACTTAAAATTTTAGATTATAGTATATTAGTTTGTAGACTAGTATATAACAATTGATATCAGAGCTAATTCAATTTTTTTTCCATTTCCTCTTCTCCTCATGGCCTCCACCAACAATCTCATCAATCTACAAGTACCAAAGTTATGAAAAGATAACTATGAGAGTTAGTTAATTCAGATGAGAGTTAGTTAATTCAGATGAGAGCTCTATTTGGTTCTCAAGAGTTGTGGGAGCTAATCTTTGATGAGTTCAAGTAACACACACCGGAAGTAGAAGCCTCTTACACTGCCGAAGAGAAGAAGGCTCTTAAAAGCAAAGAAAAAAGGAATCCAGCTCAGAAGGGAAAGTCTTAAACAAAACGAAAACACAGGCTTTAGCTAGTGGGCCGGATAATAAGGCTCGTTTTCTACTCTATCAAGGGTTGGACGAGTTTACCTTCGAGAGAGTTGCTGAAGCAACGATGAGTAAGAAAGCATGAGAAATCCTTGCTACTATCTACAAAGGAGTCGACCGGGTAAAACGAATTCGCCTCCAAATTTTGAGGGGCCATCTTGAAGCAGCCCAATGAAAGATGAAGAAAAAATCTCCGATTATTATTCACGATTACTTCTAATTGTGAATAAAATGAGGATAAATGGAGAGAAGATGGAGGACATTCGAGTGATGGAGAAATTGCTCTAATCCCTTCCATCAAAGTTCGAGCACGTGGTAGCGACAATTGAGGAGTTCAAGAATTCAGAGAAGATCTCAATAGAGGAGCTTTTGGGATCTCTCCAAGTTCATGAGCAATGCATACAAAAGAAGACTGGTTTCATAGTTTTAGAACAAGCATTAGAGCAAGGCTGACTCTAAATGATCGAGGCACATAGAAGAGGTCGTGGTCATAGTAGAGGTAGGAGACGTGATCCCCAATAATGAACCACTCAAAATCACGTGGAGTCCCAATCTTCAGAGCTCGAGGACGAAGCAATCGGGGAAGATTTACATTTGGACATGGAAACAATAAGAACGTCCAATGGTACAATTGTTATAAAATTTGGACACTATGCCTCAGATTGCTAGCACAGAACTGAAGATCTTACCAATCTCGCCGAAGCAACAAATGATGTGGGTAATAACTCTTCTCTTCTTCTTGCTCATGATGATTCAAGTGTTCAGAATGATATTTGGTACCTTGACTCGAGTGCTAGCAACCACATGTGCGGAAGAAAGAACTTTTCATGAAACTCGCAGAAAGAATTCATGGAAGTATGAGCTTGGGAGATTCTTCAAAACTCCCCGTTGAAGGCAAAGGGGAGATCAAAATCTATTAAAAGGATGGCAAGCCCGAGTATATTTTCGATGTTTATTATATTCCTAACATGAATTAGTAATATTCTCAGGATCGATCAATTACTTTGGTTGAAAAATGCAAAAGGAGGTCTTATACCTTGTGTTAACATGACAAAGGACCACATGTTTCCCTTACATTTATGCACGAAAGTTGAGAAGTGTTTTCAAGGACTCATGAAAAATGAGTCATGGAGGTGGCATCTTCGCCTCGACTATCTTAACTTCAGCAGCCTGAAGCTACTATCTATAGCCGGCATGATACGAGGTTTACCAACAATAGATCCATCAAGTCATACTTGTGAAGTTTGCATAATTGGTAAGCAAGCACGACTTCCTTTTCCCAGTGGAAAGTCGTGGAGAGTGGAGGCACCTTTGCAACTTGTTCACACTGACATGTGCAGACCACTAGATCCCGTCTCTTTAGGAGATAATAGATATTTTATTATCTTTATTGATGATTTCAGTAGAAAGTTGTAGTTTGATGCTTAGACACTGTTCGTCGGCATCGCTGACTGATTCCCAGATTTTTAGTTTTCAAACGGGATTGAATTTTCAGAAATGACTTTCACATTACTTCTTACAATTTTATTTTCTACTTAAATACATTTTTTGAGAATTTTCTAAATTTATCAAAATTTCACCAATTCTAGTGTCAGCTGGTATTACCGTAAGATTTCAGGATTTTTAATTTGAAAACTAAATCGAATTTATCGAATCTAATTTCATCAAGAATCTTAAAATAATATTTTCTATTTTTGAAAAATTTTTGGAACGTTTCTGAAACAGTCAAATTTTTGCCCTATTAAAATAATAATATTATTTACCGACAATTTCTTTTCTTACTTTTCCTTCTCTACTCCCCTACTTTATACTCCCAGATTTTTTAATAAATTTATTATTTAATAATAAAAGTTTTTACTATTTTCTTTTCTTTTTCCTTATCTTTTTCCTTTTCCATTATTTTCTTTCTTTTTCTTTCTTTTCTTTTCTTCCCCTTTGACTTTCCCCATCCCCTGCCACAGCCGCCCGCCGCCTGCAGCAGCAGCCAGCCATGATGGGCTACTGCTGCAGCCCCTCTCCCCCCATCCCTTTTCATCGTAACCCTTCTCTTCTCTTCTATATTAAAAACCATTCATCTTCCTTTCCTTTTCATTTTCTATTTTCAACTTCAACCTCCTTCAACCAAAAAAACAAAACCCAACTCCACCACCGTCACCTCCACCACCTGAGCCGCCACCATCGTCGTCGTTAGGCCAGTCACCACTTCCCCCACACCCCCTCTCCACTCCTCCACCTCCTTCAACCTCCACCAACCCCCCACCACTTCCAATTTCAACAAAACCCACCACCATCATCTCCCTTCCTCCTTTAAAATTTACCACCACCTCCATCAAATTCACCACTTCCACCACCCCATCATCATCTCCTCCTCCTCCTCTAACTCTCCGCCAACTCCAACAACCACCACAACCACCATAACCACCACCACCACCACTCCTCCACCAACAACTTCACCATCAGCCAACAACTCCACCACCCCTCCTCCCCCCTAGGGCGCGCGTGCCGCACCCTCCCCTGATGGTCGCCGGCCGCCGGCCGCCTCCCCCTCCCCTCCATTTCTTTCTTTCTTTCTTTCTTCTTCTTTCTTTATTTATTTCTTTATTTTCTTTTCTTCTTTCTTTCTTTTCCTAAAATAAACACACTTTCCTACATTCCCTAATATACTCATCCCCTCATTCCCAAATTACTTTCCCATATTTACAACCATACCCCCTCCCCTTTTAATTCCTAATTCCTTTCTAAAAATACCCTATTTTCTTTCTCTCTTTCCTTCCTACAACTTTCTCTCTCCTCTCTCATTCCCTCTCTAATAATTATATAAATATTTATATTTATATATTTTAATGTATATTTATGGGCTAGTGGCTTGCTCGCGCGGATTCGCGAATTTCTCGGATTTTAACCGGTATTTCATTTCGGTTTCAGGCGAGTGCTTTATATTAAACTTAAAAATAACTACCCTTGATTTATAGCATGATATTGATATGTGGACATCTTATTATTACCGTAACATGCCTAATACTTACTGATGTAATATCTAGTACATGATTTCTTACTATACAAGCTTATAGATGGTATTGTACTCGGTATTTACCCAATACTTGACATGTTATACTTGATGCATGATTTATGGCACCGACATTTGATATATTATATTTGATACCTGATCCACGGTACTTGATATCTGACACCGATACTTGATTTGATACCTGATCCACGGCACTTGATATTAGACACCGGTACTTGATAGATGTCATACTTGTCACCTGATCCTGACCCCCGTTATATGACACATGCTAACCTTACTTGACATGCTTTCATGTGGTACAAGTATATTGATTTGACATCGTGACCCTTGACCGAACACTATCACCCTTGATACCTGTATTATATGGCATATTCATGACTATCACTTTTACAGAGACTTGGCATGATTATTATATTATTACCAGACATTTGGTACTCCTGAACTCCTGTGCTCCTGAACTCCTGTATACTTGAACCCCTGAAATAGGGAGGCTCTTGACATTACTCCTGATATTATGCTCCTGTTGACCCCCGTAATAGGATAACCACGAATACTAGACTTTTGTGAATACCTTGTGAACATTATTATTTGAGACTCTATTATATTTAAACAACTTACACTAGGACGGGAAAAATTGATGGATATCGATATAGCTTCTATGTTTATGGTGATCATACATATGTTGTACAACTAATTCCTGTTGGATTCGACCTGGAGGTCACCAGGCGCTTCCGAGGGATGTACTGGCACCCCTACCCCTTCCCTGCCTGCCGGGTATGCTATAATCCCCTGGGTATATCCCTGTGGGGAACGGTGATACTCTATTCCTGTTCGGGCTTATATTAAGAGCTTCGGGCATATAGTAAGTCCCAGTACCTAGCGATACGTTCCGGCTCAGTACCGGATACTCCTGAACCGTTGTCCCGGGCATGCACAGGACCCATTCTAAACATGGTTCGTCGTTCCCCATCAATTTCCAATAACCAACCTCGCTTGACTTGTATGCGGAATATATGGTACGGGCCATATACCAAAACATACAAATTGAACGAGTCTTAATAATAACTTGATAATTAATTTCATGAATTTTATTGTCATTCCATACTTGCTATTTATTGTAGTTACTCCATGCTTGCTAATTTAATTACATGACATTTGACCTGCTACACTTGCTTTTATTTCATGCCACATAAATTCTAATATCATTTTCATATTTCACTATTTATTGTGGTTATTCCATGCTTTGATTTGGGTACATTATACTAGACCTGATGCACTCACTTTTATTTATACTTACCATTTGGTTCTTCTTACACTCGCTGGGTTGCCCACTAACACCCTGAATTTGCATGTCCAAATTTAGCAGTTTGGACTGAGGTGGACCATCAGCTGAGGGCCAGGCTTTCTTCGAGGAGCAGGCGGATCAGCCGTAGCTTCATCTCGTCTTCCCCGCTCGCGAGATTCTCTCTTCCAGCTCGTGAGTCCTTATCTTTTGTACCATGTACAGTCTACTTTTGTACTACCTGGTGATGTAATATTTATGTAATATTATATCACAATCTGTGATGACTGAGTATTTGTACTATTTTGTGTTGGAATGTATAACACCACGTATTTTCGCACTCTAATCCTGTATTGTGTTGTATATTGATGTTTAGAGTACATACGTGATGGTTCAATCGCCTGCGCATATACGTCACAGTGGCGTCCCCGTATCCGCGGGAGCTGGGCGCCACATGAATCAACCACAAAAACCGGCTGTAATATTTATGGACAACAAATCAGCCATCCAATTTTTAATAACCCAGTACATCATGGGAGGAGCAAACATATAGATAGATACACGGTTTCATTTTCTTAGAGGTCAAGTAAAGCAAAAAATGTGGAGTTGGAGTATTGTCATACCATGAAGCAAGTAGCAAATATTTTCACCAAATCATTGCCAATTGAACCTTTCAGAAGGCTAAAATAAATGCTCGGTATGAAAACACTTTGATTTGAGGGGGTGTGTTGGAATATCAAATAAAAATATTTTTTATGACATTAATTTTGGAAGTAGAAGCGACACCATAAGGTGAAAATGAAAGATCTTCACCATCAATTAGGAGATGAAGAGTCATCATCAATTGAAGAAATGAAGAGTCTTCATCAATTTAAGAAATGAAAAGTCACCATGAATTGAAGAAGTTAAAGAGTCATTTATGCATTATTGTCATTTGTTCATGACGTTAAAGTAGATGATTGGTATTCTTATAAGTTTTTTCTTTGAAGTTTATAAAAGACTAGTGTACCTCTTTATTTTTTTTTTCAATCAAGTAAGAAAGAAAAGTTGAATAAGATCCATTCTCTATTTAAAATTTTAAATTATAGTATATGAGTACGTAAACTAGTATACACCAAAATGAAAGAAATAGGAGACCGAGATATAGACATGGTTGTGTGCTTCTGTGATGCCTCCGCCAATTTTCGCAAAATCCTATTAATAATAATATATATGGCCTCCAAATAGTTCCGACTCAATCTGGAAAGTAAATGTCTAGCTCTGATGGACCACTTTGATTTTTGGGATCATGACTAGATTCTGATTCTGATCAATAGGCTCGAAAGAGGCGGTCAATCTGTCTAAACATGAACATGGATGTGGATATGAATTTTAGTTTGTTTCAAATCCCATCGATCATTGGCTTGAATGCAGGACATGTTTTTTAATGGAAACCCTTCTACTTATCTATTCTATATTCAGAAACGACTCAAGGAAAGACTAGTTCAATTACTTCCTCTCTGGGTGAAAAGCAATAACATTTTGGAGGAAGGCTGTAAACATGCACGCTAAAACTTTTACACACGCAGCATCATTAATGCTGGAAGGTATGCATCCTGGAGAGATTGATTGTGGTGCACATAAAACACAGAACAAAGAAACTAAAAGTCCCACAAAAACACAAACAGTGAGAGCAAGAGAGAGGGCGAGAGAAAGAGCTCTGAGGACACATGCACAGATAAAGTCCCCGCTCAGTGTGACACAACAAGTGAGAGAAAGTCGAAGCACAACAGCAAGCAATGTTGTTTGAAGTGGAGAGTGTATTCCAAGAAACAATGATTGCATAGTTTTTGGGGAAGCAGGAAGTGAGGCGTGGAATTAGAAAGCAAGAGGGAAATGCTGTGGAGCAGAAAGCTAGTTGGCCTTTTTTATTTTTTTACTTTTTTTCATTTTTTTCCTCCTCTGGACTCGATTGAGGGGGGAATGGGGACCAACACCAAAATCAAGTCCTCTCAATTTCTTTCCCCCTTTTCATCTCTACCTCCTCACTCAATTCAGTCCTGGTCGGTTTTACTTCCATCAACATGCTTCCCCTTTCCTCTTCTCTTTGCCTCCCCTACTCATTATGACAACCTAACCTTTTTTTTTTTTTTGGAAAGGTAAATATAGAAAAAGTGAAAGCCCAGTACATAAACCAGCTTAACTCCACAACAACAACAACAACAAAGTACACATATACCCATTTATATAAAGTTTTTTGTTCTTCCTTTTATTCCATATGCACCTCTAAAATCTTCCATATTATTGTATTAGTATTACTGTGTCGAAATTTTAGAAGCCCCCCGTCTATTGTTTTTTTCCTGAACAGGCGAACATGTTAACTTTTAACGGTCTACTACTTTGTAAACAGTTGTTATTCATTCAGACTGTTTAATGTTCCCTTGCATCGTAATAAACTGTTGAAATAGTGTCTTGAACTGTCCGTGAGGGAGCAAAAACGAATAGGTGTGAATATGAAATCTTAATGTTATCAAATTGGCATGTATAATTGTTAAATTTTTGCATTTGAATTACACACCTCGTACTAGTTTCTCTTAATACATAGAATATAACTGCAAAATGATTTGAGGTGCCAATTTGAAATTATTAGGATTTCAGACATTAACATGAAAAATTTTAGGGTCAATACAGCAAAACCTCATACATAAAAGGGAAAAAATCATAGCGTTAGCGGAAAGTAATAGCTCGTATATTCTCGTAGACAAAAGAAGCTCAGAAAACTTGAGGACAAAAAGCCCACATGAATTCATATCATGCCATGAGAGACAGAGAGCTATGCATATATAGGCACTATCAACCATCACAACAAAAACAAACACCACACTTGGAATTGAGATGAACACTAGTGGAGAGAGCTCTTCTCATAATACCACCACCACCACTACACTCAACATGCTTGAATTCCAAGGCTACAGCCAAGAAGACCACCAACACAACCAGGCTTCAATCCTCTCATGGCCACTCCCTCTCCAATCCACACTCAAGTTCTTCGCGATACCGATCGCGGCTTCTTCATCCCCTCTTCGCTTCCACCACTCCCTCCTCCACCACCACCACCGGTCATCCCTTCTCTTCATCCATACTACGGGGATTTGTACAGCAGGAGAGCCTCTGCTGCGCTGCAGTTTGCTTATGATGGAGGTGACAGCTGCAATCTTGATCCATTAGGGTTGGCTGGTTTCTATAACTACGTGGGCTCTCATGACATGGGCCGAGGTTTCTCTTCGTCGCCATCATCACTGCCATTTGGGAGCCTTCATGCTGAGCTGGGGAAGATGAGCGCGCAGGAGATCATGGACGCCAAGGCCCTGGCCGCGTCGAAGAGCCACAGCGAGGCCGAGCGCAGGCGCAGGGAGCGCATCAATGCGCATCTTGCTAAGCTGCGCAGCTTGCTGCCCAGCGCCACCAAAGTAATTTGATTGCAGCTAATCATATTCGTAATTAATAATAATGATCACAATCCTTCGAAATTTCCCTTGATTTCATTCCATTAGATATTTGGATATGGGTAGAGATGCAACACTGATTAGATGCGCGCGCGAGAGAGAGAGAGAGAGAGAGAGAGAGAGAGAGAGAGAGAGAGAGAGAGTTTGATGTGAACAAGACTAACCAAAGTGAGGAAGCAGCACAACAACATAAAAAAAGCTTACAGGGCAATCTGCTGCTGCTTGCTAAGAGAGCTACTCAGAGACAAAAGCTCACTCTGCTGTAAGAAAACAAAACAAAATTTGAGAGAAAAAGTTGGCCAATAATACTCTGCATGCAAAGTTTTTCTGTCACCTCTTCTCAAAATTTCTTTCTTCTTCTTCATTGTCTTCTCTAACTGCAGACAGACAAGGCCTCATTGCTAGCAGAAGTATCCAGCACGTCAAGGAGCTGAAGCGGCAGACATCCGAAATTGCCGAAGAAAGCCCGTTACCAACAGAATCTGACGAGCTCACTGTGGATGCCGCCACCGATGATGAAGGCAAGGTCGTTGTAAAGGCATCCCTGTGCTGCGATGACGGTCCGACCTCCTTCCTGTGCTCATCAAGGCCCTTAAAGCTCTACGGCTCCGGACACTCAAGGCCGAGATCACAACCCTCGGCAGCCGCGTCAAGATCGTGCTGTCATCACCGGAGACGAGAATTTCGATCAGAGCCAACAGCAGCAGTGCATCGCGTCGGTCCAAGACGCGCTCAAGGCGGTCATGGAACGGGCCACAGCCAGCGACGAGCCGCCCTCGGCTGCTGCTGGCGGCATCAAACGGCAGAGGACGACAAATCTCTCTACTATACTTGAGCACAACTCAATTTAACTCATCACCAGAATCCCAATCACATACATAACTAATATTCCATATAGAGAATCTTATAATATCGTGTGGGTTTTTTTTATTTTTATTTTCAGTATATTTTCTGGATTGGGCTTTTGGGTTTTGCAGTGGTGTTTGATGAAATGACTGGAGAGAGGGTATAGAGAGCCAAAGTGGGGGTGGGGATCTTTTTCGTGAAGAAAGCAAGAGATTTTACAATTTGGATACTTTGTCTACTATGGAGAAAGTTGGAGTTAATATTGAAAATTTGCCCTTTTCAGTTTTGTTTGTTGGCTAGCTACCTGCTGCAATCTGTGTCATGCAACGTAGGCAAACTGACTGATATTTATATGAATGGCATCATTGCGTGAAACCCTAGGCATGCAGCTGCCAATGTAACATTTGAACTTGGAAGGAATGGAAAAGATTTTGAGGCTTTGGTGCTTTAGCTGAAGAATTCTCAAACTAGAAAGTTTGCTTTTCAGGGCAAAGTGATTTGGAGATCATGTTCATAAATGTTTGTTTGTTTTTGGGTCTTCAGAAATCTAACGGTGAGAGAGCTCAGGGCTCTATTGGGTCTGCTCTTAAATGCAATCATTCGTTGCTTCAACTCCCCCCCCCCCCCCCCCCCCCCCCCCCCCCCCCCCCCCCCCCCCCCCTTGCATGGCAAGCTCCTTCATGTGTGGCAACAGGAGAGCTCTCCTCTTCTTCTTGAGTTAATAGTGTTGTATTTTCCTTTTTGTCTTTGTTTTCTAGTGCATGAAGTCAATGCAGCAGCATGAAGGAGAAACATAGACTTGTTTTCAATCTTTATTGTTGTAATATATGTAATTAATTTGGTTGAAAATGTGAAGAGACAAAATTAGAGGCCACAAGTGGAGACTTGAGAGTGAAGATGGTGGAAAGTGCAAGTGGATAGTGGAGGTGAGCTGAAAAGGGAAGGGATGTCTGGGAGTGGACAAAGTGAAGTAATATATTGCCACTGCTCTCCACTTTGTTCATTAGTTCATGTCTTATCCTTTGACCACCACCAAGGATTCAACAAGGCCCAAATATCAAATTAGATGTTGTTTAGTGCAGCAATCAAATAGTTTTTTGAAGCAAAAAGATATCATTTACCCGTACTCCGTCAAAAAGATATTAGTGAAACAAATCATATTATATAAGATATCACATAAGTAAGAAAGTACAAAATGCAATGATCTCACGATCTCGCAAAATATAGAAACTGACATTGAGACATAAAGGTTAACCGTCATATAACACATGTTTAACCATGTCTTCTATCTTATTTCTAAATTCAATCCAGACTAATTTTTTGGAGATAAATTTGTATGAATCGTCTCTCATTTTAGAATCATTCGAGACTGAATCCTTCTCACTCAAATACTATCCTACGATATCCGAATGCAATATCTATTCTTTTGAAATTGATTACATTATTTTAACACATGTTTAACCATGTCTTCTATCTTATTTCTAAATTCAATCCAGACTAATTTTTTGGAGATAATTTGTACGAATCGTCTCTCATTCAGAAGCATTCGAGACTGAATCCTTCCCACTCAAATACTATCCTACAATATCTGAATCCAAGAACCATTCTATTGAAATTGATTACATTATTTTCAGTGACTAAAATCAAAATCATGTATTTTGAATATTTTTTTGCCCATCTATCAAGTAGGCACAAAAAAAATGGCCGAAAATAGCATATTACTTAGATCTACGTCTTTAAACATACAAATTTTCGATTCGAATATTTCATCATGATCTAAACACTTAAAAATCCTCACACACCAAATTTTGTTAGATTTCAAATATTCTATACCGTTAAACTAACCACTCGCTATTTCGATCATCTATTTTGCACCTACTTGATGGATGAGTAAAATGTATTCAAAATACATGATTTTTTATTTTCGTTACTTGAAATAATGTAGATCAACTTCAGCGAAATGGATCTTGCATTCGTATGTTGTAGGGTTGTATTTGAGTGGGAAGGATTTGGCCTCGAATCCTTTATATATATATATTATAATATATATATATATAATATATATATAAGGTATCTGTACCTCAGCCACCAGCTGAGTGAACTCTCTCGGCTGGCACTGCAACCTGGTTGCAGTCTTAAAAAGTTTCAGATATATTCAGTGTAATTAGGACTGCGACCAGTCCTCATAAGAACACTGCGACCATGGTAGCGGTCCTCATAAAAACACAGTGACCATGGTAGCAGCCTTCACAAAAAAATATTGCAACCTGGTCGCAGTTCTCACAAAAAACTGCGAGCATGATAGCGTTGCGCTCAAGATTGTATTTGAGTGGGAAGGATTCGGTCTCGAATGCTTCCGAAATGACACAAGTCTATTTCATATATAGATAACTTGTGTCATTATATATAATATATATATATATATATATATATATATATATATATATATATATATATAGACTTGTATCCTTTCAAAAGGATTTGATCCCGGATCCTTCCCACTCAAATTCAACCCTCCAACATTCGAATACAAGATCCACTCCGTTGAAGTTGATCTATACTATTTCAAGTATCTATAAACCAAAAATCAAGTGTTTTAAATACTTTTTGCCCATCCATCAAGTAGGGGAAAAACGGACGGCCTAATAGTGAGTTGGTTAGTTTAACGGTGTAGAACATTTGAAATCTAACAAAAATTAGTTTATAAGGGTTTTTAAATGTTTAGATCATAATGAAATGGCCGGATCGAGAATTTGTATGTCTAAAGACATCGATCTAACCAACTCACTACTTTCGGCCGTCCATTTTGCGTCGCTTGATGGATGGGCAAAAAGTATTTAAAACACTTGATTTTTGGTTTATAGATACTTGAAATAGTATAGATCAACTTCAACGGAGTGGATCTTGTATTCGAATGTTGGAGGGTTGATTTTGAGTGGGAGGATCCGGGATCAAATCCTTTTGAAAGGATACAAGTCTATATATATATATATATATATATATATATATAGAGAGAGAGAGAGAGAGAGAGAGAGAGAGAGAAGAGAGAGAGAGAGACTTGTGTAATTCCGAAAGGATTCGAACCCAAATTCTTCCCACTCAAATTTATACGACATTCAATAAATGATCCACTCTGTTGAATTGATCTATATTATTTAAAGTAAATCAAGTCTTTTGAATACTTTTTGCCCATCCATTAAGCGGCACAAAATGAATGGTCGAAAGTAGTGACTTGGTTAGATCTATGTCTTTAGAGATACAAATTCTCGATCCAGCCATTTGATCATGATCTAAGCATTTAAAAACCTCTACAAACCAATTTTTTAGGTTTAAAATTTTCTACACCGTTAAACTAACTAACTTACTATTTAAACTATCCGTTTTTTCCTACTAAATGTATGGGCAAAAAGTGTTTAAAATACTTGATTTTTGGTTTATAGAATCTTGAAATAATATAAATCAACTTCAATGGAACGTATCTTGTATTCGGATGATGTATGTAGCATTTGAGTGGGAACAACTCAGGCTCGAATCCTTCCGGAACTACACAACCAATGCTGGGTGGCGTGACCCCGACTACCGTGAAAAAAATAGTTCGCTGCTTTCAGAAAATCTATGTATTGTTTGGCAGTCTGAGGGAGTTTAACTCATGGCTGATGCTTGATGATGTGTAAGATCTAGTCAATTGACAACTTCAAGGGGCTGAAGACTGAGGCGTCCTTAATCTTCACAGTTGTCGGGGAAGCGTTCTTCTTGTGAGCTGGGGGCGTGATGTTTCCCGTGCACGCTTTCGCGAGCTATCAGCTTGGAGGCTTTCGGGGTCCTTTATGTAGAGTGGTTACTTTGGAGAGCATCTTACTTAGCTTGAAACGTAGGTTGGTCAGAGATATTAGATGTTGGTTGACCTCGGGGGAGTTGTCCACTTGAGTCTCCCTGATACCCAACTCGATGACTCGTTGATG